>OZ024892.1:41444469-41686969 GCA_964017195.1 Siderastrea radians | reverse complement strand
CCGGCAATTTCGAATACGCACTGGCTTATCTCTGAGCATATTGGCCTTGAAAGAAGGAAAAGGAGACGGGTACTTTCACTGAATCCACGTCCACGCGTCAGCCCGCCACTTGTCTTGAGTCCGGCCATCAGAACTTGCTCGATAAACAAGTCAGTAAACATCCCACACCACGCGCCCTCTGTTCTTCTCACGGGAAATAAGCCACTCATAAATGCTCTGTTTACTTCAGGGTGAGTACGCTCAAGATCCTGCATTCTTGGGATAAACAGTGCCAGGGACTTTGTGTAGTTGTTATGACCGGCAGCTGCAAGATACGGATGCATATCACACAAGCTTTTGAGGTACAACTTCCAATCTCCCGTTCTGATTGAACGAAGAAACGATCTCAGAATTTGGATCATCCTTTGGTACTGAAGCCATAATTTCGCGGTTTGATGGTTATGTTCCATAATATCTCGCCAGCTGTCAATGGCAGACTTGATTTTTGTAACGGCACTACTCTCAAGGGCTTCATACAGGCTTAATTTCTTCTCTTGGACAGCTTTGACCAGAAGGCCTATACGCGCAACGAGAGCGGTATTATCTTCGTCATCTGAAAGGGCAAAAGCAGTGTTAATAAACTTTAATATCGGGTAACATTCTTCATAATTATTTCCTTTTTTCAACTTACCTAAAGGGGTACTAGGAGGCACTGGACCAACAACGGTACTGCTGGGAGGGGCTGACGGACCAATAACGGTACTGCTGGGAGGGGCTGACGGACCAACAACGGTACTGCTGGGAGGGGCTGACGGACCAACAACGGTACTGCTGGGAGGAGCTGACGGACCAGTCACGGTACTAGGAGGAACGGCGTTGTCTAGAAAATGGATCAAGTTTTTGTTAATATCATTTTGTATTATCAAGTATGATAGAAGAGGAAATATTTAAATGTGTACCTGTTAGGAAGGGTAGAGGGAGTCGGAGGGCAGCTGATGTTGCGATTATGTTGAGAGCACTATCGATGAGTAGGTGACCTCGTACTGCCCGCGCGACTGCTTTACCGCTTAACATCTTGTCGACAGATCCTTCCGCATACACCTGTGTCAACATTTCCTTCAGACCAGAGCCATCCATAATCGACCCAACCGCGCCTAAAAAACTCATCTGCGTGTGAAATCCTCCAAGCAGTAACACAATGCGTCGCAGACGGCTGTTGTTTGGCTGGTCTTCAATGATCATGAGTGCGATCCAGTACAGCTGCTGGTCAAAAGTGATAATAGGTGTAACTCCTTGTTGATCTGCTACGTCACATAGATACTCCAATGTCGAGCGCACGCATGTAGGGCTACTCGGCGGCAGGTCTATCATCGGTAAGAAGAGCTGAGTACTTTTCCCTGGGTTGCGCATCTCATGGTGCAAGACCTGCATATACCCCGACCATAGAGGGCGAGGCTGAGATATGTGCATAGACACCTGCCATAGGATATCCAGCTTGGTGTTCTCGATATCTTCCGCTAGCAGACGGATGGTGGGATATTTCAAGCGCTGGAGAGCTCCTTTGGGATCCCGTTGGAAAATGATATTATGATGGCCTATTCTCTTGATTTCTTCAAGTGAGATCTTGTTTTTTGCAATATGCTTCCTATGGGCTACCGCCGGGGTAACTGCTCCCATCTGTCCCATCATGTGAATGACGTTCTCGCCATTTAGTGTATTTGCGTTGTGGTCCACGTTGTCTGCTATCAAATGAAGGACCGCGTTCTCTGCAACTTCCTCTACGCCCACCCCTTGCGCTATGGCCGCATTTTTCTTGTAAAGGGTGGCTTCAGAATACGATGCGCAGAAACCAAATTTACTAAGAAGATCAATAAGATCACGGCGCCCATACTTGTGGTCTAATGTCACACACAGACCAACTTGTAGAGGAGTTAGGAAGCCTCTTGGACACGTGGCGCTCATAATGGCTTGGCCAATAGATGCCGTTTGTAAGTCAGCATTCTTGCTTTTAATTATTCCACCAAGAAGCCTACGGAGGGATGCTGGTAAGACAGAGAGATTGTGATCCACGGACTTAATATCATCTGTGTCTGGGTATACTTGGGAGTGTTTTTCTGCATTTTTTATGTCATTTCTTATGTACTCACTGACGATATCAATCAAAGTATCAACATCTTTCCAGCTCTCCGTTTTCTTATGCGCATCATGGATAATTTTGTTAACGTTGTTATTGAGTGTGACTATAAGTGGTTGTTGTTTCACTGATATAATTGTTACCCTGTCTCTGTAATGTGTCTCCAACTGTCGCTGTAGTGTTCTCTTTGAATACACACCATCATCTCCTGCTTCATCTTTCATTATTCCATAGAGCTCGTCTAGGGTGACCGTCTCGTCATCGTTTTTTTCTAGATACTCAAGCACGTGCTGAAACGCAGAGTTATTGCTTTCGTCTTCTACTACACTTCAACGTCCTCGCTTCTTTGGCGGCTCTCCATTTGTCAAGCCGCACAACATCGAAAAATCTCTACCACCAACGAAATACTGGAAACACTTTCTATGGTAGATGGCTTCTTCTGCCGGAAGGTCACTGATGCATGCCAACCGATGAAACACCTGCTCAGCCCACTCATCTGCTTCGCCTTTTCTACGTTCTTCACACTTTTTTTCCAGGGTTTTCTTTATTTCTAGGGACATAACACGGCTATACTCGTAATCGAGGTTTCCAGGGAATCGTTTTGCTTTAGCTTTATCGATAAACCTTCCGCATAAGCAGCAATCAGTAAGGAATGAAAAACTGCCTCTTTCTGAACGAAGTGTTGGTCCAACATCAGTAGATTCATCTTCTCTCTTTCGTTTTTTCTGCTCATACCGTCTAGTATTTGTATGCCTCTTTCGACAGTCGGTATGTACATAAAGTTCGCTTCCATCGAACTCGAAAATAGGTAACTTTTTCTCTGGGTGCAGCTTGTTATGCTTTACAGAAAAGTTATTTATAGTTTCCAGGCCTTTAATCCCCACACACGCATGATTTCGTTCTTTAAGGTTTATTTTTACATCACACAGTATGCACGGGGCTTCGACAGATGCATTACTAGACAAAGACATCATCAATTGATTTTGAGACGAAAGCCTGAAATAAAACGATAATATCCATTTCAACCCCAAACTTCCTTGAATAAAAAAGTATCACTCTCTTAATTTACGATTTAAAACATTCATAAAAAAAATAGAAAACAGAAAAAGAGAAAAACTAGAAAAAGGCTGTGTGCTGCAAGCTGTACGGATTTTCTTTTGGTTTTTGCGATCCTTTAAAAATGGCGATCTTGTTAAAGATTACTGTACTTAACAGGCTTGTACATTGCCATTTACTAGGAAATGGCAGTTCAATGACAGAAGAATTGTTTGGCTCTATCAGAAATTCAGTTACTTTATTTTTAGATGTAGAAGTCAGCTAATATGAAAATCGTCAAATTCGTGCAATTCGACACAAGACGCTGTCACTGGCACACAATATCAAAATGAATCAGAAACGACAAGAAACAAGAAAAAAGCTGTTTCTATCGATAAACAAAGATTAATTGATATGAAAAACAGTCTTTAGAGCAGATTAGAATGATTTTTCAGCACTTACCAATTGGATTTATCCACGCTTTTGCTGAAAACTTGCAGATCGAACAGTGAAGCATGAGCTCCAACTGATATACCGCTGACCCATAATACTGACACATACCGCTGACCCATAATGCTACCGCTGACTCGTTGGCTCATATTTAATTGACATCCGTAAAAATATATCCAGGATACTTTTAAAATACTATTCTTTGTATTAATTCAATCATTATTAAATATTACTGCCTTTGGCTTTTAATCAGATTTTTTTAAGATTGAATAAAGAGAATAAAGAGAAAAAACAACGCATTTTTTCCTTTTATCTCGGCTTTACTAGAAGTTCTCGGGGTCTGAAGACTCCAATGGCACCCCTGTTCTTACTTGGAGTTATGAATTTTAGTTGGATTGAGATTTGTTTGGACAAGAAAGATCAATTTTATATTTTTACGCATTTTGGCGGCCATCTTGGATTTGGCGGCCATCTTGGATTTTCGATGGTCGAAATAAAGAGGTTGCCATGGTCGGATTCCGGTGGATTTTTATGTGTGCACTATTTGGACGCATATAAACAGATTTAAGGTGAATGGGCTTTGTTACAAATTTTGTCGAACCTCACCTAAAAAAATTGCTTCGTTTACTGGACTAACGGGGGAGTGCGATATTTGACTGCCGGGTGCAAACGTGGCGTACGTGTGGTGAGCAGCTTGTGTATTATCACCGCACGAGCGGCATGTTCCCGGGCGGAAAGCGATTTTCGCTCTAGCTTGCGTTTTCGTTTGCTTGACTATATCCCTGAGAGAAAAGGGAGACTGCTCGTAGTATAGTTTTGGCCCTCACTAGGTGGTTGTATGACTGGGCTGCACTTTACTGCGTGAACTACGTGTCTTCATAATTCCTATGCCATACCTTCTGTTTTGGAAAGCGAGATGAGGGCTCGGGAAAATAATCCGTCTTAATCCCAATCACTATGTTGGTGACATTTAGAACTACTGTTAGCTAACAATTTCATTTTATTTATTTATTTATTATTATTTAAATATATTTGTGTAACTGCCACTCTGACAGAACGATCGAGATAGCCTGCGAGCAGGCTCACTTGTTTGGGGAATTTGTGCCTGACAATCTCAGGCAGCCGCCACCTGCGAGCCGGCGAGCTTCGCTCGCCGGCGAGAGGAATGGGCCGAGGAAAAGTAAGCCTGCACGAAAGCCATTGAATTTTGAATTCCGCCCCTGCAAGCGATCGCGAGGTGACAAGTCTTAACTGTCAAGGTATCAAATATCTAACCAATACAAGCGAAGCAAAATGTAAACAAACACGACTATGGCAAGCCGTCACTGCCAAAAGCCTATCGACTTATACCGGTCCAAACAGCTTCCAATATCAGTCGAGTTAGAGAGATTGTATGGTCAGTTTTGGAAATG
The DNA here is from genome assembly GCA_964017195.1 of Siderastrea radians. Taxonomy (NCBI): domain Eukaryota; kingdom Metazoa; phylum Cnidaria; class Anthozoa; order Scleractinia; family Rhizangiidae; genus Siderastrea; species Siderastrea radians. Next base: position 41,681,959 of record OZ024892.1, on the reverse strand, counting down.
TATGGTCGAGATACAAAAATTATATGGTCAGTTTTAGAAATGTATGGTCGAGTTCTGGAAAGCTATGGTTGAGTTGCTTTAGAAAAGTTTCAGTTTTCGTTTTCATTTTCTCGCTAGTGAACTCGCTAGCTAGCGATCAGTTTTCAATTTCTCGCTAGTGAACTCGCTAGCTAGCGAGAAGTCGCTAGTTTGTTGGGGTATTACAATTCGATAGGCTTTTGGTAGTGACGGCTTGCCACACGACAGCTGATTTTCATACTTGAGAGGATCGATTTCTTAATGAATGTGCCACAATAACGCAAAAGAAATCTATAAATACAGTTGACAATTTTTGCCGCGTGTTCTATTCGAAATAAGTATGGAACTAGGAATCCCCGAGAAATCAAATCGCGAAGGCATCTGTGCAGATGACTCGGCATCGATGCACGAGAGCGCATAAAGAAGTTAAAATATCGAACTCCTGCTGAGGGACATGAAATTTGCAATTACAAAGAGTATCAAGCCGCTACCGCAGAAGACGTCACCAGGAACAAGCATCTTCCCACAATAACAAATAACCGAAGACTGCAAGATAATGGGCTTTCGTTTACGACCTGGTGCTTTCGTTACGATAACCAGATAATGCCAATTGAATGGTAAATAAAGTCTTACAGATCCTGTCATTACGGAGATCCCAAGAAGAGAGGCTTGAAACAACCACGCACTAAAACCAGGCTGCAACAACCGAAACAAACGTGGCTGATACAAAACCGCAATCGCTAACCAGACGCAACTAGCCAAGTCACATTAAGAAATTAAATCGATTGAAAACCGACAGACTGCGAGCAGTCGTCCTATTTTCCTTCTCGCTAAAATTAGGAGAGGAAAGAGACTGCTCGCAGTCTAATAATCTGAGAAAGGCCACAAACAATAACACCACTTGTCACAATAATAAAGTCTGTCACCGCCTGTCATTTCAAACCAACCAGAATGCTGCGTTCGTGGACGAACGCGGAGAATTCAAAATTCAATGGCTTTCGTGCGGGCTCACTTTTGCTCGCCCCATTCTTGTCGCCGGCTCGACTTCCACCGCCAAGATACTCGCGCGAATAACACACTAAGTGAGCCTGCTCGCAGGCTACGATTGAGAAGCCGGAAGCGTAGTTTGGGAAATTTTTCACTGATATACTGCCGTGATTATGAGAGACCTTCATTGAGCAGTGATAGTGCAACTCAATCGTCTTTAGCCAAGATTTCTTTCTTCCACGAGCTCTGCAGTCACCAAGACAATAAAATCAGTAACAACGTTGAGAAACCACCGAGGACAAATCCAATCAAAATCGACAGTATCCTTAGAATTATTTATTTTATTTTTTCTTTCCCCTGGCTCCACAGACTGACCCACTTTCACCATACAGTCGGCGATCGGGGAAACAAAACATTCGTGGTTGGCTTGACGAAGTCGATGCTTTCATGAGTACCTAGCCGCCCACTGGCATTGGTATTGCTTGCATATCTGATGGACCATCCCCGAGAGTTTCAGTGGCGTGAGAAAGCTTATCACTGCTAAAAAAGAGAAACACTTCCGTTGAAAAAAGCATTTACTTCCACTATTAATTAAGCGACTTTACTGCAGTAAAGCCAGTCAGCTATTAATGAGCTGATAGCTTAGTGACCGTGAAGCAATTAGAGCGCACAAATGTTCATAGCACTGAATTTCTTAAGTAAATACTTCTATTCGGAGGCTTATATTCCAAGGGCCTAATCAGCTAATATCGGAAGCTTTCTTGCATCTTAGATTTGGAAGAGGAGACTTTCTTTAATTTATGTTATTATGATTTTATGGTTATCAGTATATTCTTGTAGCCGAGGCGATTGGAAAGGGGACTTAAATTCGGAAAATCAGCGTAATCGATTTTGTCTTGCTGATACGAATTTTTTATAGCTGCAGTTGTCGAATTTGACAATATGACTGGCTAAAGGCATCATATACGCAATCCGATTGACCGACAGTTCACAACATAAGGAAGGCTGTTCACCAGCTGGTCCAAAGTTAAAGATCGATTTCCTGAAAGCTAAAAACTAGAATGAAAAACATTCAAGCTCCCACTGTAATCTTGTTGTTCCTGTTACCTTTTTTCAAAACAAGGGATTTCTGGTGGACCTTCTAATATCAAGAAAAGTCAGCTTTTAATTAGATGCCGATAAGTTACTTGAATCGCAAATCCGACAAAAATATCAATCCTTGTAAACCTGCGAAGAAGATCGTTACAGTAAACCTTAGTGTAGTACTGCCAATATGGAAATAAAATGCTTGTAAGCATGTCTTGCCATAAGGTTCACTGTAGATTATGTAGATACTAAGCAACTAAACATGAAGATGCATACTTTGATGACCTATTTTGAATACAGGATGTTTTGGGAGTGAAAGGCTTCATAGTTTCCACGGGAAGTTTCTATCCTTTCTTATCAGTAAGCAGCTTGTTCTGCTTACCCGAGTTGTATTACACTCCTGGTGAACTCTTGAAACACCCGGTTTGTCTCAGCACCTGACAGGCTGGCATGGATAACAGCCAGATAAGTCGCTGCTGCTCAGTCATGCCCCTTCCTCTTGTTAGGCCTTCGCTTGTCGTCAGGCTTCGCATCAGCACTTGTTTAAAAACAAGATCCATTGACAGTGCTGTCCATAGGAGATCACTTCTCCTTACCACATGGAAGCCCGATTCGCGACAGGCATCAGTAATTAAAACCAATTCAACAAGCCAGTTTCAAGACAAAAGGAAAGGAAACACTCCACACACACGCTCACAGCAACTAACCGCGGATAGGAAAATCTTACGCAGCCCGGGCCCACGAGCAGGATACTGCTTTTATTCCCCCAAAATAGATCCCATTTTATTTTAAAACACATAGCATATAAACTTTTAACATAAACGCTGTATACGGTTCAAATTTTATTGTATTTTTGAAGATAAAGACATTTTCTTTCCGTCAGCCTCGTCCCCATGTTGCAGTAAAACTGGACTCAGAGCCTCTCAATGAATCCCATTTTATGGCAACTTCCCCTGTTGGGATTTTTGGGACTTTTGATGTGTTATTAAGGATAGATTCTAAGTCTAAAACCGTTGAGATTAACCTCCTGTTGCTATTAGTTGCAGGTTAACCGATTTTTTTTCCCACAAAGTGACTGGACTATAATGCTCGCATGAATAATAAAATACGAGGATCTTCGAAAACTAGTAACAAAATGACTCCAACTACGAAAACATCCCGCTTCTGCACATGAGTCTCGTGGTTACATTTCTTAATGAAAATTTCGTTTCTTTTGTTATGGATCAGAGCGCTAGCTGGAAATCTCTGGATTGCCACTCGTTTATTAATCGTGTACTAGTTGACCTAAATACAAGAGAAGGTTTTGCGAGAAGTTTTGCGCTCAAGCTAGCCTATAGCTAAGTTGACCTGAAAAACGTTCCTTATAAGGTGTGGTTGACGAAAGGAATTCCTTGCTCATTCACGTTTCTTACTTAGGTCTGTTCCTTAAGATACAACCTGGAGCTACAAACCTAGCCTTTCTTCACAACTGAGCACAAAATGTAAAGAAGAAGTAGAAGTGACTAACAGTCTGTTGAGTGCCCTTATTATAACAGTTAAACCTAATCTTTTGTTTACCTTAAACTATTGAACTAGACAAAGCCGTTCTTGGTGGTGTTCCCGATATTTGGTTAAACAAGAAAAGACGTCTCAAAATCTTAATCCCTATTGGCATTGCTTGAGTAGTAAAGCAGGACCCTTCATCAAATTTTCCCACGATTATTTGCATACCGACATGCTGCCAACCACGTGACTTGGGGAAGGATTGTGATTGGTGGAAAAAGGTTAGTGACGTCATCCCGAAGTGCCAAAGCGCAAGCAACATCCCATAATTTAGCAGAGTTGTCAATCAAAAAATCGCTATAGCAACAAGTCTTTTAAATTAATTAATTAAATCATGGAGCACGTGAGACCTAGCCCCTTTAGCTTCAGGACAGGCTAACTACTAATATTGGTTTTGAAAGGGTTCCTTTAGTCAAAGAACCGAGGATGGAAAGCTTACTGAGCTTACCTGGTATCCGTGAGGTCTTGGAGCTGCTGTGAATTCTTGCTTGCTTGAGTGAAGAATGAAATGGAAAGGGTGGGTTGCTTGGTTTCATAGAGAAAAAAGGGTCACGTGCCATGGGTTGAAGAACCAATGACAGGCGGGTCACATGAACCCCCCAAAAATATTAAGAGGGTAAGGGTACCCCCTTCCACATTTTCCAATCATCCTTTTCAATTTACTTGGTATAAAACCCTCAGCATGCCAACTTGAGGTTTACTCTCAGCTTTAGTTGGTTAGAGTGATCTTCTGCAAAGATGGCTGGACCTTTCTCCCAAAAAAGAAGCGCTTTATGTGACTTGTCAAGTTTTATTGAAATTCGTGGGCGGTTGGCAGAGTGGTAGTGGATGAAAGGACTGAACTAGAGAGAACGGAGGTGGAGGATGAAAAGCATGCAGATATTCTTCACTTGAGGAGATACCGAAGAGTGGGTTTGGACCAGGAGGGGGTTCGTCTGTTTACCCGATTTTATTGGAGTGTGATGGACAATGAAGAGAATGCGTTTCGTCACCGACGACAGAAGAGGGTACTGAGGACGATGTTGGTGAAGGAACTCATTCCCTTTCTTTACAAGAACATGACAGGGTTTCCGTTTGAGTCCCTGTGGCCCATTACTGCCGATGGATGGTGTGGCCATAAATGTCTTTTTTTTCATTTTGTCAAGTAAACCTCTTTCTGCAGGGGTTAACTGGTCTTGAGGTGTTGTTGCTAGGCGAATTAAGTAGTATCTTGGCATCTTCAGTTGGTATCAATGAGGGTAGGTTTTGGAGTTGCTGTGAATCACTGCTTACTTGGAGTGAAGAATGAAATAGGAAGAGTGGGTTGCTTGGTTTTAAAAAGGAGAGGGGTCACGTGACATAAATGGAAAAAATAATGATGGAGGATAAGGGGGATACCCCCTCTTCCCCCATCCTATTTAATTTTTTTTTTCATTAATCTTCTCGGGGAAAAAGAGAGGGTATAAGAGATGACAGCCATTTTTTTCGGTTTTCGCAGGATCATCTAATTTGGACCCCCTCAAGGAGTTAAACGAAAAACGGAGTGAAACGGAAACAACGGGAGCAAAAAAAAAGGTACTGCGAGAAACACCCTGAGATTTTTCGGAAGCAAAAAAGAAGGTACCGCCAAAACACCCTGAGATTATACGTAGGCAAAACAGGAGATACAGGCAAATTAGCATCGGGGGAAATTGACCGAGATTAAAAGGAAAAAGTATCGCGAGGCACCCCCTGAGGGAGTCCGCAAGCATAAAAAAGAGCGATTGGACGTGCTAAAGAAGAAACTCCCCCCTGAGGGAGTCCACAAATATTAAAAGTCAATGGCAGGCGAACGCCTAGTGCTACAACAACATCAAACGAGAGCAGGAGGCACAGTCATCATTCTGAATGAACACTTTTTATTTTGATCATCAGACAAGACCTGTGAGTCACTGGCTATGGTCCACGCTGTATTGGTGCGTGGACCATATTTGGGTGGTTAGAGGAGGGGGTACCCCATTGAAATAAGCAAGGGTTGATGGGAATAAAGAGGAGAAAAAAGGGGTGGGGGTACCCCCTCTTTCATTACACGCCAACCAGGTATCTTGGTGGAGATGACAAGTGTCACGCAACCATCTTCATGAAGCAGGTGAATCACGTAATGTCTGTCACATCATACCTTTCATGTGGGCGGGGCCTGTCACGTGGCAATAAGTGCAGGGGTAGCCCCCTACCTCTCTTGTCTTTGCCCAGGATTTTTTGCGAGGGCTAGTACAAAGGGAAACGATTTTACTTGGAGGGGCAATAATAATAATAATTAAAAACAATATTGTAATTATAATAAGAACCTTCCCAGAATGCTTTGCACCAGAAAATTTCAATGCAAAATAACTTAGTTAATTTGTGGTCGAAGAGAATACTGTACCATGTGTTATTTACAACTTCGTGAAAGTTATCCCTCATATTAACTTTAGGGTGATGACGTCATTAATCCTCCATCAATTCAAAAGCAGATAACGCACCCTGATAGTCATTGGAATGGGCAATATGGAAATTGCCAGTTTACATCTGGCATTTTGAAAGTTAAGGTGACTCTGTACAGGAGCATTTCCCAGGGGACTGGTAAGGAGTCAGTAGCTATGGTAGTTTAAGGCGGAGAGAAACAAAGCTTAGCTGGTTAATAGAACTTCGCATGAAAGTAGCGACTATGATGTGCTCACTGTTGTGACGTCATTGGTCACGTGACCAGCGCGTACAGAAAATTCAAATCACTTTAAAACTGCTTTAAGCTCAATAAATTCGTAATTTCTCACAGTAATATTGCAGAAAAAATTGCAAGTTATTCAGAAACGTCCATTATTATTTTTCCTTTTGAAAAAAGCACGCCGAAAAATGAACCTTAAACTTTTGATAATCCCCTGTTTGGTGAGGTTTTAACATAAATGTAAAAACGAATCAGCATATTTGGGTTTTTAAACTATGCTCTTTCTAACTACGTTAACAGTTTTTTTTAAAAAAAATTAGTTTTCATATAGCTTAGGGATGTGAATTTGCAGGCACGCGGAGTACTGGGCACCAATGTCACGGATTGCTCAGGAAGACTAGTGCACTTCTTAGGCGCGGCGGCACAGCTAGCGACAAAAGCTGAAAAATGGGTGAAAAGGTGCTTTGATAGAAATTTGCTTAAGAATTGTTAATGGTTTCTCGGAAAGAGGACAGCACTTCATTTTTCGCTGCATTGCTCATGTCAGGTACGTGTAATTATAGCTTTTTACTGTCTTCGGTAAACAGCTTAATATATTAGCAGGGCTTTAGCGATCGATCATTATAGTTTGATGTTTCATATTTATCGTTAGTCCAGTACTTAAATAATTTGTCATTTTCGTTCCGGTAGCAAAAAGCCGAAAGAGAGACACTTAGGTTGGTAACTAAAGTTTCATAAGTTTCGTAAGTCCTTAAATAAACGTTATATGAAGTGATGTGGTTTTTGTACACTCGTCTGTGAATCGTATGTTATTTGTTGGCCAAGTGAAAGGGTAGCATCGCATCCTTTATGTTTTCAGTAACTTTAATTAAGCCGCAGTGTTGCTGTTAAAATTAATGTTTCAAACAGCTATTGCTTAAAGCAAGAAAGTAAGGCTATTCTCCTAATGTTGATATTGGCAGATAAGCTTAAATTCTTTTGTGTAGCATCATTTAAGCTTACGTGTTGTAAACATCTCATAACAACATAACATAATGCGCCGATCAATTCGAAAGTTCAACAGCCCACCCGGGCAACCCCCCCAGGCAACCCCCCCGGGTGTTTGAACTTTTGAAGGTTGGCTTGTTCAAATTCCCCCCCCCCTCAGGGCAGAAAAGCCGTTCAAATGCCCCAACAATTAGTACTGAACTAACTCTCCTCAAAGACAAATTTCCTCTTCAGCCAAACACTTGACACGCCTTTAAGATAGAGATATGCCGTAATGACACTTTCAAACTTCTTTTAAAGACCCTTTTGAAAGAGTTATTCACTAACAAGGGCGAAATTCTATCTTGTAAATCCGTCAAACCCTGCAAAAACCAAAAAAACTCACGGGCGTATTACGTCAGAACAAGAGGTAAATCCGGTTCAAATTCCCCACCCTTCCAACAGAACGTTCAAATTGCCCCCTCCCCGGGCACGATGCACAGTCAAATGCCCGGGGTATGCCCGGGGGGGATGTTGAAGTTTCAAATTGATCGGCGCATAACACATAACATACTTATATTAGCTGGGCTTTTCTTCACTGCTTGCAAATTATTTATATACATCTAATGACTCACGAATGTTTCTTAGATCAAGTGAGGTTCAAAGCTATAGTTGGCATGATTTGATGACAAACAACAAATTTAAATTTCGAATTAGGTACATGTGAAACTTTTATTAAAAGTTATGTGTTGATTACTTTTAGGAAAATATGCTTAAGATAATCGAGTTCAAAGCAGGTGGATGTAATTTTTTTTACATCTCATTCTCTACTTTTACTGATTAAGTTATTCCATAATTTGCAGGGTAAAAAAATTAACTTCAGCGCTTGAATCATTGAATTGCAACTCGGGCCAGTATCCTTGAATTCCAACCTCGTCCCCAGGGTCTTCTGGCTTGCTCGCTTAGTATAGTGGACCAGGCCATTTAGATAAAGTGGCTTTCAAAATCCTCTAGTCTAAATCAAAAAATTTAAAACCATATTTACTTGAATAGACCCGTCCCAACCCGGGTGAGAAGCAAGTCTTTTATCCAGGGATTTCGCCAATAATCATGTGGAAAAAGTACCACATACTGTAGAACTCTAAGTAAGACTGGAGTCACATGTTAATAGAAACAAACCTCAACTTTTAGTAGCCCTGGTCAGTTTTAAATCGCTACTGGCAACCAGGAGACTGTCAATTTTTAGCCCTGAAGTCGTTGTTTTCACTGATCCTTTTTTATCTACACTAAGCATGTATTATGTCAGCAGTGATCAGTGATGCAGCTTTTGTTACAGTGAAGGTATGCACATGGAAGACATCAATCATATAATTATCCCAGCTTACGTACTATCTAACTGTTCAGTAAAATGAACTGGGTCAAATGCAATGATCGGTTTAATTTGGGTTCAGTAGTTGAACACAATTAAACCAATAATATGCATACGGCAGTGTTTGATTCCAATTTCTGAACCCAGTCAAACATAATTAAGTACAGTTAAACAGTTTTAAAATCATTCACATATACCAGATATTTAAACCATATGCATCTGCCTTTAAGAGTGTGAGAACAAGCACAAATTTCTGTAGTGTGGAATTTGAGCATGATCTGTTTTATATTGTCATGTAAACACATAGAAGACTGGGTGGCTAAAACAGCCTTTTCGGAAAAAGAAAATTTGGCAATCCTACTACTCACAAAGGAAAATAAAAATTGAACCAAGGATAAAATTAAATCACAACATTTAAATGAGTGTTCCATCAAGACTTCCATTGGGGTAGGTGATCAAAACCTTATACCCACTTAAGTTACAAAATCCATTTTTCACGGTGATGTAAGATTTATTCTTGATGGTTAAAGGGTTAAAACTTAATGCAGAATGAATCAAACAGTTATACCATGTATGGGTTTCCGTACCACAGTGATAATTGTGACCCAGTACCACTACTGGGGTAAGCTCATACAGGTAACAGGTACATTACTTGTACAGTTATGAGTAGGGTTGTCCACATTGTGCTCAATGTTTTACACTATTATGCTAATTCTTTATGTTCAGCAAATGTCACTATTATGCTCAAATAGCATCACTATTATGCTCCATTATAATAAACATAAAAATAAATAAGAGTCCACAGGAGGCAGGTTTATATTGGTTAGAAGTGTAAATGGAAACAGTTCGAGGAGGCAGCTGACAATGTTGCAGAACTGGAACTGCTGGAAGCATGTTTTTGCTAGTTTGGAACCAGGCCTGGTCTTACCTGGTCTAACCTGGGCCGCTGTCTTGAATGGGAATCCCATGGTTCTGGCTAGGTTTTTTATAAAGCACAAAGAGTTGAAGAAACTTTGCACTACTATTCCAGCATAATGCTCGATTCTTTTGCCTCACTATTATGCTCAAAATTATGCCGGCATAATGTGGACAACCCTAGTTATGAGATTTTGTGCTGTAATCATTAGACAAATACAGAGAAACAAGAGGAAATCTGGAGGAACTTGTACCATAATGAAAAGCATGCTGGTGTTATGTAAACACCCCCTTAGCCTAAAGTTGAGCAGCTCTCAGGAATGTTTAACAACATCCTCGGAGACCCAGGGGCAGTAACGCCCTGATTTCATGAGACCGGTGCAAACTCAGACTGGTACGATTTTGTTTAAGTGAGACCAGGTCTGAAAGTCAGACTGGCATGAAGTGTTAACATGAGACCAATCTAAACTCTGTTTGTGTTAATATGGTCCGCAACCGCCACCCCATCCTTAAAAATCCAGTTTATCTATTATCCAACAGCTTGGAATGCTCCAATGCCACTTATTAAATGTGCATATCCAAAACAAATATCTCAGACCAATTGGAACCCTGTTCATGTTTAAGTGGCTCCCAAGTCTGATTTCAAACCGTTCGGAGTCATTCATATTGGTTCAGCAGCAGTGATGAGTTAAACCAGCCTAAGGCCCTGTTTACATGTCTTTGAGTGACTTCATCCCGGGATGACTTTTGTCTCATCCCGGGGTGACTTTCATCTTGGTGTCTGGTCATTTACCTGTAAATTTTTACATGATTTGGAGCTGAAATGTGTTCACCCTGGGACGATTTCATCCCGGTCTTCAGCACCGGGATGAAATCGTCCCGGGGTAAACACCATTTCAGCTCCAAATCATGTAATAACTCACAGGTAAATGGTCAGACATCGATATGAAAGTCATCTTGGGATGAAATCACTCGTGTAAACACGGCCAAAGATGATAATTATTTTATACTAGCTTCATGTTTCGTACGTTTCATGTAAACAGAGGTAAGCATTTGGAGTTGATCTGAAGTCGTACCGGCCTAAGTTGGTGCCATTCTCATAGACTACGAGCAGTCTCTCATTTTTCTCTGGCGCGAGCACACCAACTGTCCTACTATTGGTAATTGCGATAATTAAAATCTGCTTTGTTTTTCTTACAGGTTTTTATTCCATCAACCTGATGTCAGGAAAATATGGCAGTTTATTATAAGGGTTTGGTTAAGAAATTTGTACTTTTAGCTATATTCCCAGACACACTTTATCAATTCAAATAAAAAAAATTTGAAGAGCAGTTTTGAAACAAGATTATATATTTTTTTGTCTTTTTCTGCTTAATATTTTGATGTCATTGATTAGTGTGACTGACCCCTCAGTACTACTAAGTGGATAATGTATGAAAATGGGATGAATCCTGGAGTACACCTTTTAGGGCTCTACTTCAAAATATCTGATGAGCACAGCCTGCCCCATATCTCTTTTTTGGGGAGTATCCCCCCCCACTACTATCCCAGGGATGAAGAGTCAGACCTATTAGAGTGAATTCTCTTGAAAACTAGATCGATTGACTGATCCACCACAGTCTGATCCCTTTTTGTCAGTTCATTGCCTGTTAGGTTTCAGACTATTCTGAAATGATTTAGGAAGAGGCTATTCCTTTTTTCTTTGGTACCAGATTATGGCAATCAGTAACAATGCTTATTGGTGACAAATTATCAAACCAAAAAGAACTTAAGTCTCGAGATCTACTGCCATCACAGTCTGGGGTAGTAAGAGAGTGAGTCATAATCTGTGCATCAAATAAAGTCACTAGTCATTACTGGACCATTTGTTATTCGCATTGGCAACACTGAAGTCACAGATTGATTGATTTATTGATTGACGGATTGATTGATTGATTGATTGATTGATTGATTGATTGATTGATTGATTGATTGAATGATTTATTTTTTAATTGGCTAATTGACTGATTTATCAGCCAGTTGGTTGAGTGGTTGATTGATTGACTGATTGGTACTAAAAATAGATGAATGAATTGATTCACCTGAATTACATGTAAGTAATCACATGCATAATGCTGCACTTCTTCGCATCTTTCTCTGGCAGTAAAATAATCCCCAGCATCAGTCGAAACATAAAATAATTTTCAAGCCCCAATGTCATGACAAAATTGTAAGCAAATAACTTATTTGTAATTAGCAAGTAGTAGGTAAGAAGGCGTATTAGAGAACAGGACTTATTAGAGCTTTTACAGTAATTTAAATTATATTTCATATTAACTCCAGTAAGCTCCTCCTTTTGAGTAACCACCACTATTGGACAGCCAAGAAAGAAAGCAATGCCCTGGGATGTTTTAGGGATCACTACTTCCTACTATTAATTAAACGTCCAGGGGAATTAATACAAGTAAATAAGGTACATCATCATCATCATCATCAGCATCATCATCATCATCATTATTATTCAACTATAGCGTCATTTTACCATATAAGGAGAAAAATATGAGTATGAGAGCGTCTTACATTGTAGAAAACGTATTGCACTATAGTATCCCGGTTTCAAATCACTTATTGAATAAAACATTTAAATTGATTACTAGATATTTAAGTTTAGATTACCTACAACAGAGGCTTATTTAAAATTTATGAAACACTGGTTCTAATTTGATGAGAGGTGTATTACTAATGATTAACTAATAATTACAATATTGTTTTCCGGTCTCACTTGTAATAATAATAATAATAATGATAGATCAAGTGACCCTGCTGACCTGTTGGGAATGTATGTTATTAAGTTTTTTAAATTTTCACCAGCTTCTGTGTGGCGGGAATGACCCTATGCTGACCGGTAGGGATTGCAGGCTCACATTTCAGGGAAAAGCGACGTTCATTTAGGTTGCAGGGTCCAGTCTAAAAGAAAAAGACTGTTGACTGATAGAGATTGAAGGCTCAGGCCTTAGGATAAGACCGTTGAATAGGATCAGGTCAGAAGAAAGACTGCTAACCAGCAGGCTAGGCCCTCTGGAGAATTGGGATCGTGAGCTCCGGCCCGATGGGGAGTACTGCTAACTAGCTCTATTAGAGAAGACCCTTCCCGAGTAAGGCTTTTGCGGGCTGAGGCTTCAGAGGAAGACTACTGACCAGTAACGAAAGAACAAATTTATGGCGTTTTCTTACGGCGATTTTTCGCGATACCTTGCAATGCCTTGCAGCATACCCAACCACCTCTAACCCTCCTCCTAGGGTGCCCTTATTTGGACGGAAACTAGTCCAAGGGAGGTAACCCAACTCCGGTCTTTGTTGATCCCATACCTCTCTCTGCCAAAACTCTGTAGCTACAGACAGCTCAGAGTAGCTTCAAGTAGCTCAAACATAAACATTTCTCAAGACAATAATTGTAGCGAAAGCAACCTTGGAGAGCTCACGTGACAATAACTTTTATTCACGTTCGTTACAATACAATTTCATCTGTCCAACTCGGTTTAGTTCTTAGTCTCAAGGTCAACTTTCTTTGTCTTCTTCGTCTTCTTCTTCCTCCTTCTCGTACTCCTCCTCTTCTTCGTTCTTAGGGACTTGCGTCGGTTGAAAAATTCTGTTTAATAAAAATTTTCGCCTATCCACGGCTGCGTCCGCGGCCTCTTCATAATCCATACCTTCTTCTTCGTCCATGAAACGACGTAGGAGTTTTCATGACTTCTTCGTGTACAGGATCACGTTTGAGACGACCGAACCACTTGAGACAGTGCAGGTACATTCCTCTGAAAACTGGTAATAAAGCATTGAAAGCTTTGGCTTCGGCAACCGCTTCAGATACCCCCTTTTCCAGTAACCACTCCACTAGTTTTCCGAAGCCCATGGTGCCCAATGTGAATCAACTGTTGTCAGGAAGATCTGTGTAATGCAGGCTCCGAAATCAGATTCAGCGTTGTCTAGTTGACAAGCGCAGTTTTAACGATGGTTTTGCTGTCACTGGAAGAGGGTTTTAAATGGGTGTGTTAATAGCCCTGAAATCCCAATAAGAATTGGCTAAAAGAAAAACTGACTATCTTAGAGAAAGTTCTTTAAAGTCTTAAGCTGTCGTAAATTCAAGTCCGTAATGAACATGGCTAGTAATGACAAATAAAATACCCGTAACGAATAAAGGCGTGTCGGATACGCCACCGAAGTATATAATGATATATATTTACCGACCCAACTTTTCACTGAGTTTCTTTAGACGTTCTCTAGAGTCATCTTCTGAGTTCGCATTTTATTTAAAAGTGCTGTAACGAAAGGACCATTTTTTGTTAATTTGGCTGTATTCTGCAGTACTTTTGACATCAAAGCCACCAACGACAGCGAATTTTCATAGGACGGTGGGAAAACTGAAAATATCAGATAGCGCTTCTGATTGGTTAAGTGCTAATTTTAGCGGAATAATGGAAAAGGTGGAAAAGGATGATGAAAATATCGCCATCTTTTACAATTTTTTCTTGAAACTTTCACAGTCTTTTCTCTCTATTTTCTCGTTGTCTATATTTCATTCAAAGTAGTTTGTCGTCCCCTCAGGTTTCAGGTGTTAAACAGTTCTATTTAACCCTATTCAGCCTGGGCTTCTTTTCGTTCCTGTGCCTGGACAGGGCCGGGGGACACAAAGCCCTCCTCTGAACTCCACAGGTATTAAGGCGATTTCAACTAAACGTCGAGGGTAGACAGTTCATATAAATGTTTCCTTTGAGGTCCGCAACGCGACTGAGGACGTAACATGACGTGGGCATTACGTCTTGGTCTCAAAATGGAGGCCACCTTGGATTTCTGGCTTTTTACAAAAGCTTTAAAATTGGTCGAAAAGCCTGGAAAACGTTGAAAGAACATTCAAGTGATACGGAAATATAAAGGTTAACAAAGTCAATTAAAACTGTGAAATTCAAAATTTGAGAAAAATGCCTGTCAAAATATGGTTGCCACGGCATGATCAGAGTTGATGAATAATGACGTGTCAGTTCAAACTGTGTTCCCGGCTAAGTTTTAAGAAAAGTTGTAAAGTTTGGTGGCTTTTGCTTGTATACTAAAAAGTTATAAACATTTAAAGTCAGCGTGGGCACTTTGTGTTCCCCCTCCATCCCCCTCCCCCCCTCAAGCTGGTTGGAGTGTCATTCAGTCGGGAAGAATATCTGAGCACCAGACGAATGGCTATGAAAAAATTGCAACTGTTCGTAAGCTTGGATAGCCTGTTCCAGGTTCCGAGCTAATTGCAAAATGTTACGCAAAGTCGTGTAATTTTTTTTTATTTCTCCCACTTTGAGCCACCACGAGAATTTTTTTCCCGCCTCTCGAAAGAAAGATAGAAAAGACAGACAGACAGACAGACAGAAAGGAAGAAAGAAAGAAAAGAAAGAAAGAAAGAGAGAGAGAGAGAGAGAGAGAGAAAGAACGAAAGAAAGAAAGAAAGAAGAAAAGTAAAAAAGAAAAAAAGTTATCTTAAAGGTTTAAAAAGAGGTTATTTTTATCTTTCTGTCTTTTTAAGGTACGTTTTTATCTTAATTCCGCCTGGTAGCAAAGGGTTTCCTTCCATTTGCTCTGTTATGACGCAAGAATATATCTATGACAAGGTTTATTTAATCAAATTGCTCGCAGACTTACCTTCAGGAAATTGAGAAACCAGTATTTGGCAAGGCCGTAATAATTTTTGCAATTTGACAAACATCTTTTGCAAGATGAACGTTTATTCGTTTGTCTCACGATGGAATCGCTTTGAGTTGTTGATCGCAACGTTTCGACTGCAAAACTGCTAGTCATCATCAGGCGATGAGGTCGATTGTTTATGTGTCGCTATTCGTAGCATGTTGGTTCGCTGCTATTGGGCATTTCGATCCTCACAATTGCAACATATATCTCATCTTTAAAATTACAATTCTCTGTTGGGATTTAAGATTGTTTCGTTTACTAGTAGTTAGAAGTATAAATCTTAGAAAATTGCTCTATCGTTCAATCACTGCTGGTAATTGGTGGTCTTCGGAAATGATATGAGAATCGCAAGGGGTGTAAACCCAACAAAAAGGTGGGTGTACGCGGGAGGCAGGAAAAGAGAAGGTAGGAGGCCGGATTCTCGTGGTGGCGGAAACTGGGGAAAAATAACACCACACTCGGTAATGTTCTGCAATCGTAAAACCCAAGAGGCGGAGCCGGAATTAAAGGAAACGGGTGGCGAGACGTTTGACCCCGACATCGAATTGAATATTTATTCACCTAATGATCAGGTTCAACAAGTACAATTCCTTAAGAGCTTGTCGAATTCCGTTCTAAATAAGTATGCAAATGAACGAGTGGTACTAGGTGGCGATTTTAATTGCGCGATAAATGAAATAGATAAGCACGGAGGACGACCGATCGAACACAAAAAAGCGGTTATTCGAGAAATAAATAACGAACAGTCATGATCTTGTTGACACGTGGAGGTGGAAAAATCTTAATGAGCAAGGATTCACGTGGAACAATCCATCGATGAAAATACTCTGTAGGTTAGATTACTTTTTTATATCAAAAGACATGCAGTCCGTTATCACTAAGGTTAGAATCTTGCCAAACATTTTTTCAGATCATTCTGCACTAACTCTATCATTCTCCTCCCAGAATGATGAAACAAAGCGTGGCCCTGGATTCTGGAAATTCAACAACTCTTTGCTAACAGACAAAGATTACGAACGCTTTCCAAACTATTTTCAGTTTTTCCAAAATCAAAAATTACGCACAAAATGATTAAAAGGGCGAATATTTCGTAATCATTCCGTTAAATGTCCTAGTTTTGCTAAAAAAATATCGTCACGTCATTTTGAAGCCGAAAAAATTACCTCGTCTTCCTTTTCTTATCGTAATTTTAACTATGAAAACATATTTCATATTTCTTACTTTTGACGGACAGGCATTTTAAGAGAAAATTTACTGCGATGAAAACATGAGTCTCATCGGACAGGCAAAACTTGCACTTTTTGTACTCAATAAGTTTTTCTATTTTAGCGGACAGCCAAATTTTAGCCTCCTAAATGGGCATTATTGCCCAACACATTTTCAATTAACTTTGAGTGAAACGGGAACCCAAGACGGTTCCGAATTTCGGACCCTTGGCTTTAACACATCCGCTAAAACCTTCAATAAATGGTTTGCAATCCAGGCTCCGAATTTCGGATCCAGCTAACTGGCCTACAATAAATAGTAATAAAATCTTCCAAATTCGGTGGTCCGAATTTCGGAGCTCAGTAAATAAATCCACTAAACTACACTAAAATAGTGATTAAGTTTTTGCGACCCAGAGCTCCGAAATTCGGAACCTTTGTTTAACTGAATCTTCTAAAATCTAGAATACTTCAGTGTTAAAATCGTCCTTATTCAAGGTTCCGAATTTCGGAGCCTTGGATTAAACAAATCCTCCAAAACCTACAATAAATAGTAACAACACTTAAGCAATCCAGGGCTCCGAATTTCGGACCTGGATATAAATAAAAGTGCCAAAAATATCCAATTAAAAGTTAAATATTCCTAATTCTTGAGTCAGAAAATAGAAGTCTTTTTTGAAAGATCCATCAAAATCTTCAATGCTAGTAATAAAATTCTTCCAATTTTAGTTTCAGAATTCGCGAAAGATAACTAAGGCGGCTTAAATATTTTTTGCAACCAGTAGTCGAGAAATGTGGCCCATTTAACAAGGGTTTTTTTAAAAATTAGATTTAGACCTTCACAAGCTACTAATTTGGGACAACCTAGGGCTATTTACAACACGTAAACGTTTTGACGAGGACTTTTTTGAGGTTATCCATCTTTTGGGAGTTCGTCATTAGCCTTGTAGGCTTTTCTTAAAAACGACTTTGTGCCTGGTAAAAGTTTGGAGTGTTCGTCCAAAGAAAAATCGAAACAGACAAGACAACTTTTCGGGAGTTCCTGTGTCCAAAGCTCAGCTGATGAGACACCTCGTCTTGCTGGTAATGTTTGCGGGCTCCACTCCTTATTATAGGAGCCCTTCCAATAGCAAATAGTAAAGCCGCTGTCCTTCACTTCAATAACTTTGCCGATAACCGGCTTTTTTTTGTAGTTAGCAAGTGAAACAGCAACAAAATGCCCCTCTTGTAGCAGGTTCACATCTACATTTTCTTGTACATCTTGGGCCCTCCTGCCTGGATTTCTATAAGGTCCGGTGTAAATCTGTCAAGGCAAAAGAAGACAAGGACCAATTTCGTTTAAGCTCTTTGACCTGGATGATTAGGAGAAGCAGAAAATAATTTCAATTAAAGGTGAATTAAAGTATTGGGCCCTGGCATAACATTAACGTTGTATTTATACGGTAGTCCAATCCCATATACACAATATCGCTGATTCATTAATGGTTATGTAAAAAAAGTGGCAAAGATGCTTCTCTTTCAAGTGTTCACCTGCTCAAGTGGTGCTGTCTCTTTTTCTTTAAGGTGGAGAATTTCTTCTGGTAACGAATTGCTAAGTTCTCGGGGAGCTCCAGGTCTTCTCAGGTTCTTTAATCCGTCAAGGGGCCAATTTGTAGAGGAACCCTGCAGGATTAAGTCCTCTGGATTGCTGATGATTTTCTCCCAGAACGATTGTTGTCTTGTAGGCATATGACCAAAAAATTTGGGGGCGTCCCGCTTTAACCCGTCCATGTCCTGTTTAGACAAAGACGGCTCGACTAACGTCGGCAATCCAGTAGGCCTGTCATCCTATTGAATGAGTTTGGGTTACTAACATTAGTAACATGGCAATAAGACAATAGGAAATGAACGTGAGAGATACTGATACCATCTTCCAGGAAAAAGCATGGGACTCTAAGAGAGTCATCGATTTCTTTCCCTTTCTGTTCTTTTGTTTTCTTTCTTTCTTTCTTTCTTTTTTCTTCCTTTCTTTCTTTCTATCTTTCTCTCTCTGTCAGCTCTCTCTCTTCTTCTTTCTTCGACTGAGAGTAACGAAATTTATTTATAAACTCAGTACATTGATGAAATAATTATACAAAGGTTTGTGTAGCAAAATTTAGGCCTCCAAGTAAACCAGTTGAAGTAATAAGTTAAATCCTCATACTAGGTCCTTGGTTCAGGTTTTCTTAAATACAAGACTGCTTGAAGTTACTGGGGCCCGGGGGAAGGGGGAGGGGGAGGAAGTGATTGTTCAGTTCGGTCACAACAAATAAATTGAAATTTGTTTTCCTTTGAAAATACCTTTAAGACATTAACAGGCCCCATCCAATTGTCATTACTCCACTTGCGATAGTACATCACAACCTTGGAATCCACCTTTTCAAACTTAAAGCAGTGCGCGTGCACATGCTCATGCAAGCTTTCCCTATAGAATTTCATCCATGCACCCACATCAAACATCTGTACAAGGCGGAAAGCCACTGGACGCGGGGAATTCATACATTCCTCGATGTCTCTTATAAGATCTGAAAAGAGAAATCATTGTATACATCAAACGCTGCTTATTTTAACCATATCATGCCAACTCTGTGCCATAATCCATTGTCCCATTTCCGTTCCAACACGAAGTTAAACTGACTCCCCCTCCCCCATTCCTCCCAAATTCGACAACTCTAAACAATAACCTCACAAGTTATTTGGCTGACTAGAAACCCTGCCTTACCTGATAATTTAGATGCATGTAAGGGCGCCCAAGAGATAATGTTCACAGCCAAAACAAGAGTTCAACTGTTCATAGTATACATTAATAAGATTAAAGAGCGCAAGCACTATCATATCACCTTTTTAAAATAAAGATTGTCTGGTTGTATGCTAAATTACGTACCCAAACACGCTCTGTTTGAAAGGATGCTGAATATAAAATTAATGGAGCTGTTTTTTTGTTGTTGTTTTGCGTTGTGTAAATTATATCAGTTTGCAGGCGAAGGAAGCTTTAGTCTTAATCATACCTTCAATGTAATAAGCGTCTCTCATTCGAATGAACTGTGCCAGGACTCCAAAAAACGCATCGATATCCTCATGCGTATGACCAACAGGGAGAAAATCACAACGAATCTGACTAAAAAAGTTTTGTTTAAACTTTAGGTTAGCTTCAATTTGCATTCATACACCACCCTGCGGAAGGGATTTGCTCTAATAACCCTCCACCCCTCTGGAAATTCCAATTTAGCTTCATACATTGGCTTAAGTTTCCGGGACGTAAAGACCCTCCACCCTCCCTGGAATATCCAATCCTTCCTGTGGCGGGGGGGAGGGGGGAGGGGGGAGGAGGGAGTTTTCTGGAACTAGGCGTTATTTCGTATTTTTATATATACTGTATATGCACCAATAAAATTTGGACGTTATATCTCAAGTTAATTGCTTGCATTGTCAACATTTACCTTTTCAAATATGTCCAAGTCCACCAGCAAAGCAAGAAAGCCAAAAATAACGCAGTTTTTGTTTTCTCTAACACAATTATCGAGCTGGAGGTACAAAACTGGGGCGAGACCGTGAAGGCGATTCCACTTTTCAAGGACACAGATAAGGGCATTAGCAGTCAGGTTGGGATCATGAGGCCACTCGAAGACATCCAAACAGGCAAATATCTCTTTTCCATGAGTGGACAGGCCACTATGAACTATTGCACCAACGAGATGCGACTTCAACCGGGACACGTTCGCATGCTCTTTGGAGACCCGTCTTTCTCGTGGAAGGTGTGTCTTACTGTTGTCCATGCCCTCTAGAATAATTGTGATGTACTTCTCAGGGTGACGCTTTGCTTTATATCTGTGATGATGATAGTTTTCTCTCTCTTTCCTAGTCATTAAAAACAAAACAAAAATTATCACAACACTCTTACGAGTTGCAGCCACTGTCTCAAGACTTTCGTTAACTCAGTACCGGGTCCCGGTGATAGTTACTGTTAGTAAGTTATTTATATATTCGCTTATTATCATCGATTAGTTTTAATTGTTGGCCCAAACTTGCTGACGCCACTCCAGATAACTATATAGATTTTTTAATTATTATTTAATTTTCCTCTGAAATAACAAATAAAACGTAAGCTGTCGGGACTTTCGCGACATTTGAATAACAAAAAATATTCACAAAAAATCTTACATCACTAAGTTGAGATGTTCATCTAGAAGTCTGTGAACCTTCTGTTTTTTAACTTTGTTCATGGTGGACTGCAACTCCCTC
The DNA here is from genome assembly GCA_964017195.1 of Siderastrea radians. Classification (NCBI taxonomy): domain Eukaryota; kingdom Metazoa; phylum Cnidaria; class Anthozoa; order Scleractinia; family Rhizangiidae; genus Siderastrea; species Siderastrea radians. The sequence goes on along the minus strand of OZ024892.1, from coordinate 41,661,246 downwards.
TTGTACTCTGTGCAATCTTTACATTTGGCAAATCTGTTTTCCTTGAAAAAAAAAAACAAAGGCACAAGAGAGATACAAACAATCGGCCATCAATGCAAGAAACACTTCCAAAACTGTTCCCAGTAGTGGTAGCTGAATTGAAGCAAATCTAATCAAGGATACAAATGCACGCGTCGAATTCGGTACCTATTATCATTACAGCAAAACAAAACCTTTCTCGCCAAGTAAAGAAGCACAATCAGCACACTGTGACATGAGAAAAAAACACCTACATGAGTGAGTAGTATGAGCCACTAACCTTTGGAATAGTAACATCGGGGAAGTGAGTACGCCAGACCTCGTAGAACTGGGACAAACACACCGGTTTTTCCCCTCTCTCTTCAAATTCCTCCTCCATCTTCTTATAGATGGCACCTACATTGTAACATGAGGGTAGGTGTATTCCCTTTTGGTCCGGCTGGTGGTCTCCTACTGCTTTTACAAAAAACTGCAACCACGATATGCAGTTTGCTGTCTTCAGGCTAACATGACGGGATCCTGTATTGCCATGTACATAGTGTTTTGTTCCCATCTTAAAGTCATTCTCGATCCTTCTCATTCTGTCTTTCTTGATATCATGGACTTTCATCCATGCTTCTTTACATGTGTTTATTGCTTTAGCAGCAAACAACGTGTCAGTTTGACATGCGCCCTTTGAGTGCTCATTCAGGAAGCCAAGGATCCAGTTTCGTTGTTGCTCGGTTGTCTTTTGCTTGAAACTCACCTCGCAGTCAAAGATATCATTGAAAGAAAATCGTTTGAAGCATTGTCTTGGGCAACAGTTGGAAGTTAAAAGATTCCACACCTCTTCTGGTTTTCTTATTTTGTCTTTTTTGTTATCTGCAAAAAAACTCCCTGATCAAAACTAATGTAAAATGTATCCCAGATACAGTAAGCTCTAAGAAGCACTGTATTAAATTTTTGCCAATCACGAGGCTCGGTGGAAAATAAAAGAATAATAACACCATAAGTGTCCATGCGAAATAATGACGATAATGACATGTTTTCTGATCAGTTTATCAAATAAGTACAATAAAATGGGAAGTGCAGGTCATTTGCTTTCTTTTAAGGGGCTCATTACAAGAGCTATTTTTTCTGGTTCTAGTTCTTTCCAGCACCCTTAAGTTCGGCGGAGCTAAGGCTTATTTAAGCACGAAGTGACATAAAATTGGTGTAGAATACTTCATTTATTGCAATTGATACATCTATGATTGTTCTATGCCACACCTGGGGGGAATCCCATATAAAACTCACGCAGGGTTTTGCGTACCTCTTACTGGTTTCATCTAGTGGATGCAAAAATAATACTTGTCTGAATAAAAAATCTAGAGAGAACAAATTGACTTTTATATGGGTTTCTCCCACGAGAGGCAATCACAGGTTTCCTTTTCCTATACGACCACATACAGGCATATACACTTTAAGGCTTATTGGCTAAAATTAGACAAAACATGGTAAGCTTTATGTTGCAATCATTAATTACAAAAAAACAGTAAAGTAATAATAAAACAATCTTATGGGTCTAGAGACATCTTACATGTTTCGTCTACATATTAAGTTTATCCAGTCCTCATAATTAATTGTATTTTTTACACATTTTTTCAAAGAAGGTTTCAATATCAAGGCCATTTTTGCTGATAAATGCATCAATGTTAGCATAGTTGCTGTCATTAGTTGCATAATCTTGGTGTTTTTTACTTGAGAGGTGTTGGTCTAAGTCTTTGAAAGTAACCTTACAACATTCGCAGAATCTAACTTTCATTGGATTACCAATATTTTCCCTTTTACTCTCAATGATTTCTTGGTTGTCAAATGGACAACTTCCAACACTCGATTCCAAATTAATGGTTAGAAATTTTTTTAAACTCTTTGTAGCAAGGTCTATAAAGTCCACTTTTGTCTTCGAATTTAATAAAGGGAGACTTTAAAGTCTTGACGCGTATGTCTACATTCTTCAAAGAGGTATCATCTTCCGTATCATACAATTTAGCTTTTCTCTGTTCAATTAAAGGTTTTATCTCCTGACAGAACTCCTCATAATACAGTGTTTTTATTTTCCATCTTTTTGCTATTTCAGCCTTATAACTTGACCCTTTCACGGCCTTTTTTGGTGATTTCAATACCATATTCATCGCCCTAGACTGATGAATAGGCTTTTTACTTGGCATTGACTTGACATTTTGGCTAGCATTTGAAACTATAAAATTAACTTTTTTACTTAGAAATGTGTCTAACTTTCCACCTAGTTGAAGTAACATAGATGCAAGACATTCCTTATCGTTTCTTTCATCAAAATCCAAGAAAAAAATCTTCTTGTTCACCCAGTTTGTGCTTGCTTCATAGGTTTCTGGAATTTAGTATAAATCGGTGTTAACATGAAGTAGCATTAAACTACATGTACATGATTCAACTATAACTAACTCGAACAACTGTATTATTAATCTAACTAGGCAACTACTCGCTTGCATGCCGCCTTGTTTAATTTGTGCCTATCATCATTGTTTAGCTGATGATATTTGTAATTTACCTTTAAAAGAACAGGTACTTGAAGCTTCAGGCTGCTCCTTGTCATCATCACATTCAAGTCTTTGTTTCTTTGCAGGGGAATGGCCTGCTGTTGTTTGAAAACATTCAAAATTGGTATAAATGCTATATAGAAATAATTTCGGATATTACTTTTTGAACTAGAAAGACATATCATTTCTCGGCTGCGTACACTTTTTCTGTTCCCAAAATTAACATTAAGGAAATTCTCTGTCCTTTTTACCATTATATATGGACGGAAAATTCAACAAAGTTTGGGCGCTTACTCACAACATCTCTTTCCCTTTCATCCCTCAACGCCCCCCCGCCCCTCCCCCCCTCACAACTTTAGCCTAATCTTGTTACCATTAACCCAAATGTAAAGCAATGAATTAGGTATCTTCAAATTTCAAAAGACGTGTTGAGTGAAACTTACAAGGTTGTAAGATTTTGATTTCATCTCCACTGTTGCTGTCACTGAAACCAACTGCATGTTCGCCGCCTAAAATGGGAGTGTAAAAGTCAGACACATGATAGTGGGTTGTCATTTAAGCCGTTTGACTTTGGCTAGCTTAGCCTTGTTTCTAGTCGCCTTTATTGGGTGAATAGGGACCCTTTGAAGTCCTTTTAGTTTTGAAATACTTTAACTGCTATTATTTCCTATAAAAAAGGAAAAATATTAAAGAGGCGAAAATAATACGTCACTTTTAAAGAGCCAATTCCATGAATTTCTAAATATCCTCTCGACAAAATTTCCCTTCGAACATTCGTTCACACGTACAGTAACGCTCAAAAGTAGTCACCACCCTCTCGCAAGACGCGATTCTCGTATATCGATACGACAGTCGCGTCTCCAGATACAAGACTCTCATCTCGAGAGATGAGACACTCCTCTCGCGAGACGCTTAGAAAACTGTAAGTTCCAGAGCTTAATCTTTTCAGGAGTCTATTGTTTCAGGGAACAATAGTACGCGAGCAGATTGCGATAAGACACAATGAACGCCACAACGATTTGCGGTAAAGCGGTTTTGGGCAATTTTCCGTGCGGTATTTCGGTAAATTGAATCTTAAAGTGCGGTATTGTAGTTTTGTTGAGCCCTGTGGCTTGCGGTTTTTAAGCGTTTTGGGCGACGATAGGTAATTTGGAAAATATGGAATGCCGGAATCCCGGAATCCCCGGAATCCCGGAATCCCGGAATCCTCGGAATAACTACAGAAATTAAAAATTTAAAAAAAATCCATATTGGATTTAAAGGCAAAATCACAGAAATCCTATCTTAAGGATACAACAGACTTCATAAACTTCATTGAAAGGACAAAACTCCCAGAGAATACATTCTTGGTTTCCCTAGATGTCACCAGCCTGTACACAAATATCCCGCAAGGGGAGGGGATTAACACAGCATGCAGAGCATATGAGAACTTCTACGGGGAAAACACCCCCATACCGACCCTCTCCCTCAGAGAAATCTTAAGGCTGATTCTCCAAGAGAATTCTTTTGAATTCAACGGGAAACACTATCTCCAAACCCACGGAACCGCAATGGGCACAAAAATGGCAGTTGCTTTTGCAAACATTTTTATGTCGGCGGTTGAGACGGAAATAATTAATCTTAGCAACACAAAACCACTTGAGTGGAAAAGATATATCGATGACATATTTTTTCATAGTATGCCTAAAATATCCCATCAACTACACAGCCAATTCAGCCAATTGACATTTGTAAGCAAAGATATAGTTTCATGAGGTTTGAAAAAGGCTTTCTGGTGCCCGGCTGGCGGGCATATAGTCACAGCGATCAGAAAAATTGTAGTTGCACAGGAGATTATGTTATCGGGGATAATTAAGAGAAATGTCATCACCGAGCAATCTCTTTTTGATCTCTTTCCGCACAGGGATAATCGGATAAAAAGTAAAAAGTCGGGACTTTGCCGATAATCGATAATGACAGTCTTGATAACTACATATAAATAAATGTTGTCTTCAAGGTGATATACAAAAGAGGTAATATACAATAAAAAGAGGATTCCAGAAGATCGCATACGATTGCTAAATTTTGCTTAATCACGATGACTGGATGACTGGATGTTTTCCCTTCCATTGTTTTTTTTTGTCTTTGCTTAGATTAATGCATAATCAGTAGTTACTTCAACTGACGTGTGCCACGGCAATCATTCTTGTTTGGTTTTCATTCACATTGCAGGAACCTACTTCCTTCCTATCAAACAACTACATCAACCGAGGGCGTCAATTCTTTTAAGAAAAATTGATGAAGCGTTCTTGGCAAAACTTCAAAAAGATATGGAAATGGAACCGGAAGGGAATTACGGAATTGCATATGCCCTTGTCAAGAACTGTTCTAAAGAGAGGATTTCAAGCCAGATAAACTAGAAAAATATGAGTATGAAGTTCTTGGTGGACTCCACAATACAACTGCGGCTAAAGCCTTACACGATAAATACCCTGACAATCCACATTTTAAGGGTAGATATTCCAGAGTGTACTGTGATCTTTCCCCTGAAGAGGCATTGTGGATTGCGTCAAGGCATAACATGACAGCAGCCATGCGTCACGAAATGACATTTCTAGAAGAGGTTGGTGACTGTATTTACTGTTTGTTCAAGTAAAAAAAAGGTTAGACTGTGTATTGACATAATGCCTCAAAACACAACGGCCTTTTGAAAACGGGAAAAAATGTAGTAAACACGGGGCGCGGGGTGGGGATGCGGTATTTTGTGAGAATAGTGCAAGATCTAGACTTCTCTATTTATTTCATACCAAAGAGAGCTTAAAGTGGCAACCAAAATGAAACGCGTTTTCAAAGCTTTGTTTCTTCATGGTTTTTTTTTTCTGATAACTTTTTTCTTTATTTCAGAGATATTATACTGCAAATTTGCATACAATTTTACTTTAATGCAACTTAAAGACTTCGATCTAAACGTAAAAACAATAAAACATGCTTTTTGTGCTATATACTCTGCTATACTTAGCCTGTGTACAGCCGCTCGCTCTCTTAGAGAAATAAATCGATTTTTTCTTGAGGAGAGCGGGCGGCTGCACAGAGGCTATGCTATAGTCTGACGTTAGTTCCAAAAGCACGCTCAGCTCGGTAAATTTTTTAAATATCAATTGAAAAAAAGTTAATTTCGATGTTTTCTCTTGGTCTCAAGGTCGAAGTCTGCCGAGGACAGTTGTTTACCAAGACCGGCGTCTGTATAGAACTTTCAAATGATCCTCCCGATCCACCGGCCGACTGGAGGGAAAGTTGCGCAAGAATTCTTGGCAAAAAGGTATAAATTCCTATCTGTAACGGATCTTTTTGTTTTAGGGAGAAAGATTTTTCTCCCTTCCTCTTGAGGCTTTTGTCACGTGCTTTAACCGCGTGTCTAGTGTCACCGGAGGGGGATATTGAAGTTTGTGAACGGACAATTTTTTGTGCGGTATTTGAATCTTAAAGTGCGGTATTGTGGTTTTGTCCAGACCTTCGGTTGCGGTTTTTAAGCGTACGGTATTTGTTATTTTCGTGCGGTGTTTCGGGAATTTAAATCATAAAGTGCGGTATTGTGGTTTGCCCAGACCTTCATTTACGGTTTTTAACTTAGACTTTTAGACTTTTGACGCGATTAACAACATTTCATGATTGTTAAGGATTGTCACAATGGGGTGTTGCTAAGAAAACAGTTATTTAACTTAAATCATTGCCAACCCGAAATGTTACTTAGAAGATGAGTAATTTTTGCCATTTTTTTCCCGCGGTATTGCAGTTTTGGGTACCCTACAATGCCTCCCTCAATAAGCAAAAGAGGTACTCTGGGGGTGGTGCATCAGTGGGGGCGTGTTTCATTATTTAAAATATGCGAGGAAATGTATTCCTCGGTCGTTCTTAGGTGACTATAATACGCTAGGATTATAATGTGACTGTGGCAATGTGTCCTTATTTCTTTCCTCTTTAGAAAAAGCTGCTTTCCGAAGTGTTCAACATGGCACAGTTGCCAGGAACAGCTTGGCAGCTTTTTACTTCCGTCAACCGCAAATACGTTGATGGAGCCTTAAAAGACCAAAAACCAACTACAAAAAAAAATGGACTCGCGAAAATGCACATGAAAACTGTGCATTAGATGTTTAAGTGGTCTTAGCACCAAAGAGAAACAAACGTTATTAGAAAAGGTAACTTTTAATTATATTCCTTTTTGAAATTTTACGTTTACATATATTGAAATATTCATCGAAAATTACACTTCTGTGTTTGTCCAACAACAATATGTTAAACTTTTTCTCTTTTCTGTCAAATGTTTAAATGAACTCGGCAGTAGACAACATGAAAGTAACAAACTACTACGTGTGCGTAATTTAACAAATTTCATTTGCAGCTTCTAATAGTTTATCGAATGACAAGTGTGATTATAAAAAGTAATGTCAGCCACTCACAAAACATTTTTTTACTTCAGGTGAACAAGAAAATCTTTAGCGTCAATGAAATGAAGACAGCAGCTGAGGACATAAAAAAAGTTGCGCCCAATCCAAGAAGCAATGGTTGCTCTAAAGGTGGATTCCTGGAAGGAGATACCAGAGACAGTCAAGTCCGAAGTGACTGCAAGCAATTTGGCACGGTTTATGGTAAAATATAGTACTATGTATTAGCTCAAGAAAAGTGTAGTACGGATATGTCGTCCTAAAACTGATTTTTGTTCTTTATATTTGAAATTGGAAAGATGAAACTGGGACTGGTATTGTCAGAAGTAAATTCAAGTATATATCATCGCAAGGAAACCATGAAATGGCGATAAATATACTAAGTCGTCATTTCTAACTGCTATTTTGCCTTGCAAGATGCCCAAAAAAAGCGGAGGATTTCCATAAGTTAATTTTTGCTTGCTTATTATTATTTTGTAGGGACGAGACTTGGACCATTCAGAATTTAAGGACTTCCTTAAACGGCTGCAGGGAAGGATCAGTAAAAAGAACTCTGAATCATGCACTGTTAACGCGACAGATGAATTCTCGTTACGTTTCGAAGAAAGCAATGTTTCTGTTAAGGGATACCTATATTTCATCGACCCATTTGGTGAATCCTTACAGAAAAAATTAGTAGAGTCTGTTAATGCCTTCCAGGATACTTTTTTGACAATTCACAGTCTACAAACCTGTCTAACTGATGAGGTAAATGTCGCACTTTTTAAACAGCAAAACTATATACATTCCAAAATAACTAAGATACTACGCGCGCTCCGATTGGTGGAGAGGTGTGTCCGCATGAGAGTATGTAAACACAGCTTGTGGGTTGGGAGAATTCTCGAAAGTTATGCAAACCCGAGAAGGAGTCGAGGATTTGCATGACTGTCTTGAATTCTCCCATCCCCTGTTGTGTTTATATCAGGCTGTGCAAACACTGAAAAAGTTTTCCATTGCTTAAGTTAAAAACAGTCAAGAGAGCTTATAGGGGCTATAACTATAAAATCTGATAAAGGGGCTAGTGTAAATTTCACGAGCTTAACTGAACAACGTTGGTATTACTTTAAAAAAAAAGCCGGGATGATTTCGGGAGTTTATAATAGATGATGCCATACAGAAAGTCTACCTGGCAGAAGGCAAAAGATAAATTAAGTGTAATGCACTTCATTTAATTTTCTGAAGTCTACCTTGCATTTTTCCACGATCCTTTACGTAACAGTTATTTTGTTTCATAGCTTTGATAAATATTTGGTTGATATTTTGTTTGCAAGTGCAGGTCGCTAAAATTATCGTCTGTGGTTGCACAGTCAGTCTTACTGACTGTCGTTACAGTCAGTCGTTACTGGCTTAATCAATCAACGCAAGATTGTTAAGTTCCAATTTTCTCTCTTTTCCAGGCAGCATTTTTACAATCAAAATCAGTTATTGGGTTGGTGCAGAAAGTGAACTTTACGTTTATAACAACGTATAATATTTGCTTTCTGTGCCACCCCATGAGGCTAAACAAAGTGGCACAAGCAGTTACTGAGTCTGGCGGGATTTACTCCCTTGGATTTATTCACCACAAAAACGTCCCAGCTCCTAAGGGTATGTAATTATGAAAACACACGCCACCATCTTTTAAGTCTCCTTAATCAAATCTAGCTTCTTGCTTTTTGCTGTACATGAATTCAGTTCTATTACATTTAGTTTCTGCAGTTCGCGAAGAAAACAAATTAATGATGTCATTTATCGTATAACACACCAAACTATAGTGGCCAGTAGCGATAGACGATAAGGGGGAAAGGGCAGTTGTCAAAGGCGAACACTGTCCTTTTGAACATGGGTTCTTGTGCTTGTTAAGTAAGCTCATAATCGCACCCATTTTAAATGCGAAAAAATGCTTTTAATACGCGCATGCAAAAGTTTGCTTCTTACTTCGGAGCACTAAATTAACCAATTGTTATTTCCAACTTTACCTTAGGTCAGCTTTGCAATTCCGTAACTGCCTATCTCGTTAGCCACTGGCACGTGAGCAGGAAAATTGTCACGGAACATATCAATTTCAAGAAGGATGAGGAGCGAGATGGTTTTGTTGAAGTGGAAGCCCAGAGAGACGGCAGTGTATCTCCCTCCGCATACTCGTGGCTAGTAAAGCGTTTCAGCCATGAGGGAGATGTTGTGTTTGATCTTTTTTCGAATAATGGCACCTGTCTCGTTCAAGCCATGAAAAATTCCGGGAATGGAATTTTCTTTGGCAAAGACGAAGACCAGGAGAGTGTACGCTGTAACGTAGCCACAGAAATCCAGGCTTAATGAGGTCAACTACACTCATTTTTTTTTATAAGAACCATTTTTTGTTGGGAAGTTGAGGCTGAAAAAGGGCTAAAATAAAAAAAAAAGCATTAAGAACACATTTTTGCTAAGAAAAATTTTCCCACTTCTTTTTGACAATGAGCTTTTTAACATAACACCTTCTGAGAATTGGTATATATAGTCCAAGTAAAAGCAAAAATCATGAAAAGTACTGAAAGTATATGTTAAGTCTGATATCGCAATATTTGTACGGGGAAAATGTGCACTTGTCACGTGATGTAAAACTGTTTTCAGCCTGAAATCGTAAAAAACCAAGAACGTTCAGCCATGGATCACACCAGCTGTCTACAGTGTAACTCTATCAGGAATTTGTACTTGAGCGCGTTAAAAACATTGTCGGTTACAGTTTTCACACAAGTCCAAAGATTCTTAGTAGCGTAAAATTGTAAGGAAATTTGGAAATGTAACGGTCTTACTTTTCGCTAAAAACACACACGGCATTCAGGACTAAAGATCTGTGAAAGCTATAACCCATGAAAACTGTCTATTATTAATTATTAACTGTGTGGTCACGATCGATCGGGTCCACGGTTCTGTGACTTAATTATGTTAACGATTACGGGTCGAAGAAATGCCACAAGCTGTTTGATCAGTTGTTAGATATTGAGGTGTTAATGATTCAATTTAACGAAAAAGACAAGTCACAGGGCAATAATTAACAAAAGAATAGGTTGAGATAGCATAGCTAAATACCAAGTTATTAATTAACCTTCTCGAAACATCAAAACCAGAGTTCCGAAAGTCGGACCATTGAATTAGGAATCCTTTATCAGTGTAGGTTTGGGCGGATTCGCTTAAGCCAAGGGTCCAAAATTCGGAACACTGGGATTGCGAAAATTTTTCGCTTCTTACTCTAGATATTGGCGGATTCGTTTTAAACAAGGGTCCGAATTTCGGACCTTAGATTACAAAATGTTATTACCAGTTATTGTGGATTTCGGCGGATTGTTTTAACCAATATTCCGAATTTCGGACTTTTGGGTGGGGAAAATTTTATCGCTTCTTATATTGTAGATTTCAACGGATTTGTTTAAATCAAGAGTCCGAATTTCGGACCTTTGAATATTGAACATCTCATATAATTTTTTGTAGGTTTTGGAGGACATTTTAAACCAAGGATCCGAATTTCGGACCATTGAATCAGAAATATATTATCGCAAATCTTAAAGTTTTTGGGGCATTCAACGGCCGCGCGATTCGTTTGTGAATAATTTTTCGGAATATTTTTAATTAACTTAGCGAACACGTATTCAAGGTCATATGTGACAGGAAATGTAATTTGTGAGGACAATAAAAAATGTTCCGCAAAACACAACAGTTTTTGTTGACTCCCTTTTTCTTTCCGCAAAAATTAACAAAACTTTCCCTGGCTGTTTTTTTCTCCTCCAAAAAAAATGGAAAAAGTCGTTTTCTGCGTTAAATAAGAAAAATAGAAAAACTGAAAATAGTTTGGAAAGCGTTTACGTTGAGACGATATCTAAACAAATACCCGAGTTTTTCTCAAAATATCACCAGCTCACCGACAAAGGATTGTTTTGGGAAATGATCAAGATGGAAATTAATCGTAGAGCGTCAACAATAGTCTTCGCTAAAAAAAAAAAAGGCCAAACAAAAAAGAAATGAGGAAAAAGACTTGTTAATGGCATTTAATCAACTGCAGCAAGAAATTCGTTCAAATTTTAGCGAAGATACTAAAACCAAGATGGACAGGGCCAAGAAAAAGCTCGCGAAAATAGTTGCTAAGAAAACGCAAGGTGCGATGGTCCGCAGCAAGGCAACATGGTATGAGTTCGGAGAAAAGAATAGTAAGTGTTTTTACAACCTTGAAAAAAGAAATCAAAAAAGGAAACACATACATTCGATCATTAAAGACGATGGTTCTGTTATTCGGGAACCCAATCAGATCTTGGAAGAAGAAGAGAACTTCTTTAAAGAGATTTATAAACTGAATCTAAAAGTGTGACTCTGGAATCCGACACTTTGAACACTTTTTTCAGTCAGAGGGTCTGAACACTCTAAAACAAGAAGACGCAGATAACTGTGAAGGTTTTTTAACACTTGAAGAGTGCGCAAATATACTAAACCACTTCAAAAACCAATAAAACGCCTGGTTCTGACGGTTTTACTATCGAATTTTACAGATATTTCTGGAACGCTATTGGCCAAACCATGGTTGATAGCTTCAATTACGCATTTGAAAATGGGTCTCTGTCAATTAGCCAAAAACTTGGAGTTATCTCCTTAATACCAAAACAAGACAAAGATAAAAGATACCCAAAAAACTGGAGACCAATCTCTCTGTTAAATAATGATTATAAAATTGCCGCCAAAGCTATAGCTCTACGGCTGGAGAAAGTGTTACCTACCATCATCAATCCAAGTCAAACAGGATACGTAAAAGAAAGATATATCGGTGAAAGTATCAGGCTCATAGCAGATATAATGTCTTTTACCAAAGAGCAAAACATCCCCGGTCTAGCTGTTTTCTTGATTTTGAGAAGGCTTTTGATTCGATTGAATGGAAATACCTACAAAAAAGCCTAGAGGTTTTCAGTTTCGGTCCTCAACTACAGCAATGGATCGCGGTCATGTATAATGATATTTCAAGTTGCATCTTAAACAACGGTTTCGCCACCAGGCACTTTAACCTAAGCAGAGGAGTCAGGCAAGGATGCCCCCTTTCTGGTATCTTGTTTGTAATAGGCGTAGAAATTTTAAGCAATGCCATTAAGCGCTCTCACGAATTAAAAGGCATCCAGATTAACCAGGATAATATAATATTGCAAAAATCACCCAATATGCTGACGATACAACTGTTTTCGTCCAAGATATTCAGTCAGTACATAATCTTTTCAACCTCCTGCGAGAATTTGAAAGCTGTTCTGGGCTTCGAATAAACCAAACCAAATCAGAACTGCTTTGGCTAGGTTCATTACGCAATAGAAACGATTCAGTCTTAAACCTAAGAATAAGCGATGATGCAATTCACGCCTTAGGGATATACTTCTCTCACAATGAAGAAATGGCAACTAAAAAGAATTTTTTCGACAAACTAATACCACTTAAAAAACTACTCAACATCTGGTCTTCAAGAGACATATCAATATACGGTAGGATCAACATCGTTAAAACACTTACAATATCTAAACTGACGTTTGTCTGAAGTGTGCTGGACACTCCGAACGGTTTCTCTGCCGAGGTATATGATCTAATTTTTAAACATATATGGAAGTACAAGAATCCAAAACTGAAAAAAACAACTATCACGAAAAGTAAGAATGAAGGTGGACTCAACATGATTGATTTTATATTATTTGATAAAGCGTTAAAAATAACCTGGGTAAAACGCCTGTGCTCCGATGACAACAGGCCATGGAAACTCATTCCACTATCCTTACTTTCCAAACTTGGAGGTAAACTTCTTTTTCTCTGCAACTATAACATCAAATATTTACCCATAAATGAGCATTTGCCAAATAATAATAATAATAATAATAATAATAATAACTTTATTAACGTGTCAAAACTGTAGTAGCTGAGGGGAAAAGTCCCCTCTACTAATTGTGGACACCTAACCTGCCTAACTAAAAACGTAATTAAAATATATAAAATGGAAAATATTTATATACATTTAAAAAGCCTAATTACAACAATTAACTAAGCTAAAAAAAAACTGTAAAATCTGTTTCTTCAACTATATTAAAATATAAAAATAAAAATTATGTTAAAAATAAAAATTATGTTATGTAATGTTGGCGGCCAGTCATTCTTGGCATAGGTTGCAGCCTCGACAATCACTGACATTTGCAGCCAGCGCAGTGAGGTCCCGATCACGTATAACGTTCTTAAATTGCTTCAAAGAGGGTAAATTTCTTAGTCTAGGAGTGAGATCATTCCAAAGTTTGGGCCCTAGGTAACGAAGTGAGTGTTTTCCATATGTTACCGAAGAGAATCGAGGTTGAACAAATTCTCGTTTTCTTAAATTATATAAGCCACTGTCTAATTGGAAAAGATTACAGAGTCTCTCTGACAGCAATTTATGCTTAATTTTATACATGAAGATGGCAATGTCCTGTAATCGCCTGTTGTACAACGATGGTATGTTTGCTTTTGTCAGTAGTTCCTCATAGCAAGATTGTTTATCCTTAAATACTGTCCTAAGTCCTCTTTCTTGTACGCGTTCAAGCTTTCTCCTGTCGCTAGCCTTGCAGAAGTGCCAGGTGAGGTGACAGTAAGTTAGGTGTGGTAAAATGGCAGCTTTATATAGTTGCAGCTTTGCTTCTGTTGGTATCAGGTTTTTCAGTCTCATAAGGACTCCAATCCTTTGACTTGCTTTCTTACACACGTTGTTGATATGGTGGTTAAAGTTTAGCTTACTATCTATCGTCACTCCCAAAAGGTTCAGCTTCTCTGTCGACTCGATTTCATTTCCTTGAACGCTCGTGGTCAGATTTGTTATCTCTCTTTTATTCTGCACTGTCATGGTTTTGTATTTATTATAGTTACCCTTGAGCATGTTGTCTTCATACCATTTAGAAGCCTTATCTGCATTCCTGCTAAGTGATGACTTTACGTTTGCGAGGTCCTTTCCTGCTTCTTAAATCTGATGGTCATCCGCGTACATAGAAAGGTTCGATTTAATTTCATAGGCCAGGTCGTTCTGGAAGATGTTCCAAAGAAGTGGCCCTAACGCAGATCCTTGTGGGCATCCTCTGTTTATATCTTGCCAAGAACTTGTCTGTGATCCCATTCTGATTCTGTTTTGTCGGTTGGAGAGATACGAGCGTAGAAGATTGACGGTGTTTTCCTCAAAACCATAGGCTCTTAACTTGTTAAGCATGAGTCGCGGGTGGAGTGAGTCAAATGCTTTTGACATATCCGTAGATAAAACAGCTACACATTGGTGCCCGTCCCTCGCAAGTTTCCATTGTTCCACCAGGGAGACAAGGGTTGTCTCGCAGCTATGAGATTTGCGGTAAGCGGTAATGCAATCTGATAGGCGACTTTCGAATTGAGAAGTGATTTGTTTGCTAATCAGCTACTCAAAGACTTTGTCCAAAGCAGAAAGGACTGTAAACGGTCTGTAGTTTTCTTTGTCGAGTGGATCGTCTTTCTACCAAGATATAATCTCCTTTTGGCAAGAAATAAATAGTACTACCCCCAAAGTTAAAGAAGAAATCATGAACCAAATAATCTGGAACAATCGATTTATTCGGAGAAACAAAAATTCTATTTTCTTCCCAAACTGGAACAAGGCTGGCATTGAAAAACTGTCCTGTTTGGTTAATGAAGCGAGAAACAGCTTCATTTCGTTTAATGCTTTCCTACAAAAATATAAAGTACAATGCAACTTTCTACAATATCACGGTCTCCTATCAGCAATACCACAAAACTGGAAAAATATCTTAAGGCTCTTAAAGCAGAGGCAGCTACCGTACGCTTCATCGAACACAGCACCTGAAATTGAAAAGCTTACATGCAAAGCAGTTTACAATACACTGATTACCTTGCAATGTTTTCCGCCTCCAACCACAGAGAAAAGGCTTATAGAACACGATTTTGACATGCAAGAAAGGAAAAAAATATATTCCCTCCCATTTCGCGTGACAAAAGAAGAAAAGATATCCGTTTTTCAATACAAAATAGTTCATAGCATCCTGTATACAAACAAAATCTTGCACAAAATAAAGAAAAAAGACAACCCGTACTGCCCTTCTTGCACAGGTGTTGAACATACAATCACTCACATTTTTTTCATGCTCAGTTGCTGTATCTTTCTGGACCGAGTTCTCGTGCTGGTACCATTCGGTGTGCAAAAATAAGCCTGTTCTTAAAAAAAAAGAAATCATTTACGGTGTGCTAACTGACTCGCCGTCTTGTTTAACCCTGAATCTTTTGATCTTAGTTGGAAAATACTTTCTCTACATTAACGCACTAGAGGATAAAAAGTACCAGTTTACAGATTTTATTACTCTTGTAAAAGAAAAAATTGACATAGAAAAATATATTACTGTAATGAGCAACAATCGCACTGCCTTTGAAAAAAAATGGTCACTCTTCATCAGGTGAAATATTCTCTCTTTTATATTTCTTTTCAGGTCGTAATATTGTAATGTTAAAATTTTGTGGGGTTTCTGTAGTGTCTAGTGTTGGTTGTAAGTAATTCTCTTCTCTTGTTTTGTAATTGTAACACCAGGTTTTGTTAAGCATTGTTAAGTTTAGTTCATAAAGTTTTTGTCAGCTTCCTGTTGTAACTAGTGTTATTTGTGAGTAATTCTTCTTTCTCGTCTTGTAACTGTAACATGTTATGTTAAGCATTGTAAAGTATATAGCCAGTAAGTACATGTATTGTAAAGTAGTCTATAGTGCTTGTTTAATAAAAATCGTCAAAAAAAAGAGTTTCACTGTTAAAAAAAAAGTGCCGAATATATTCCGGGCAAGGCTGAAGTTTTCAGTACAATTATAACTATATATATACTACTGAAGACTTCGTGGCTACAGTTAGCGGAAACAAGAGTTCAGTCCGACAGTGGCACAGCTGTGACTTACATGCCAGGCGATCACGATTTTAAATGCAAACAAAATTAACTAGGATTGTTTGCGACAATAATATATGAAACATCCTGAGTGTAGAAAAAGTTCCAATACGCGTCATTGGTTTGCTAAAGATAATAAAGACTACCACAACAAGAAAATGGAACCTCGAAACGTTATTGAATGCCACTTCACACGTTCTCCTCACTAATGAAGCAACGAACAATTTAAGGGCGGATTTATTTGCAGCATACGCGTATATCTACCTGTTGCATTTTAACACATACCCTGTTGGAAGTAAACTTGCCGATAAACCCCTAGAAAACTACCCGTTACAAACGCCTATTGGTTAAGCGATTAAAATGATCAAAAACATAGCGGAAGTAAGGAAAGTGTCACAAAAGTATTTCTTGGATGGTTAATTTACCTTTATATCAGTTCAAATGCTGTCGGGAATGCAATATCTAATAAAAGACGAGTGGTGGAAGTAGCTTCTGAGAATATGGCAGGCACAAGCAGAGGAATAGATATAATTCAACTGATAGGATACTTCTGATTAACGTATGGGGCCAGCAAACGTATTTAGGTTAATCAGTGATAATTAAAATGTAATAGGGTGCATGTAAATATTAAAGATAAAATTATGAAACCTCCACTTTTCGACGTCGTCATGACGCCATTATCAAGTTCGTCTTTAATATTTACATTGTACTTGTCTTTGCTTTAGCAATTCGAGAGCCTCGTGTTTGAGCAGACAATTTCCTCCCTCGAGAGAAGTAATCAGGGTTGACAGCGTCAATATAGCCAATGAAATAGGTGTGCACACTGGAACTTGCTATTGATTTATCGCATACCCCATATCCGTAACCTAAAAGGAAGCAACTTTACAATACCAGTCCCCGCTAAAAGATTTACTCTCAAAGCATGGCCCGTGGTCACGCAGCAAGGGAAAAGCAAACTTAATAAAATGAAGCAACGTGCTCCACGGTCACGGAGTGTATGAATTATAATAAAGTATAAATTTCTCTGGCAACGCGGTCCATGGCCAGGGAGTGCATGAATAAAAGCGAAGTATATATTCCTCTGGCAACGCGGTCCACGGCCACGGAATGCATGAATAAAAGCGAAGTATATATTTCTCTGGCAACGCGGTCCACGGTCACGGAGTGCATGAATAACAAACCCTAGCCATAACCCTAACCTTAACCTTAACCCCTAACCCTAAACATAACCCTAACGCTAACGTTAGCCCCGACCCAACCCAAACCTTAACTAGAACCCTAAACCCTAACCCTAGCTTATATCTAACCCTAAAGCTGTAATGTAACGTTATTATTGTGGTTCACGACAGGCATACCTCCTCAACTAAAATTTTCGTGTCAAGTTAGGGAGTCGCAAATGGCAAATTCAAGACTTTGAGGGCTAGATGGCGAGACTAGCAATTTATTCTATGAGCCCGAGGCTTTATTTATCCTTGCAAAAGTAAGTATTGAAACTCCGACAATAGCTCGCACAAATATCGTGACCGCTATATTTTCAAAATTTCTCTAAAATTTTGCGAGACATTTTTGAAAAGAATATATTCGTCTGCCTCACCTAACTAATTTCGTCATCTTGAAACGATAACATTTTAAAGCTCTAAATATTTCCGATTTGGACTATTTGTTAAATATTCGCGATGAAATGGCGAATATTGGCTGTCATAAAGCCTTAGCTTGCGTGATCAGAGCCCGTGTTATTTTCATCAAGTGGATAGGCACTGTGGGACCGCGGACCGTGTTGACACTTTTTTCAACTCTTATCGACTGCGGG
This sequence comes from Siderastrea radians, assembly GCA_964017195.1. Taxonomy (NCBI): domain Eukaryota; kingdom Metazoa; phylum Cnidaria; class Anthozoa; order Scleractinia; family Rhizangiidae; genus Siderastrea; species Siderastrea radians. The sequence goes on along the minus strand of OZ024892.1, from coordinate 41,643,530 downwards.
ACCAGGGGCCACTGAGCACGAGTCATGCGTTATCAGAGATTGCGTTTTTTTTTTATCAAGTGGATATCCTAGACACTGCGGCACCGCGGACCGCGTTGCCCCTTCTTTCAACCTCTTTGATCGACTGTGGGACCACGGAACACTATGCACGAGTAATGCACCTTCAGAGGGACGGGTATTGTAAAGTTTAGCCCCTAAACGCGATGTAAATAAACATGGTCTCGCACTTATTGCTATACGCTTATGCTCAAATAAATCCTCCTTAAAATGAAAATTCCTTCACGGAAAAATTTCCATGAGTGTCATTGAATTGTTCTAAAAGAAAATGGAATTTATTTTCTGCTAATAAAGGGCAACAGGACGGTGTAAAAAAAAACTCAAAATCACAGGACTGGTCCGAGAACATAGCTTTAGACGCTGTTGTCACGTGACGAAAACGCACATATCAATGTAGCAATAAACAGCGAGCAAGTGAACACAGTAATACCATTGTGAATTATGAAGAAATCCTCACTCGATGATTTCAATAGAAATCAACGTTAATCCTTTCTAGAATGATCAGTTCCTTTGCATATGAATGACATACAGTGGTTGTTTTTCAAATGCTAATGTTTTAGTACAATAGAATACATGTACTTTCAATAGAACACATCTTTACTTATTGTCATTTAAGTAGTAAGTTACATTTCAATGGAACACATGCACTTTCAATAGCTGAAATCGAGAACAAAGTTACCTCATGTTAGTATTGAAACAGATGTACGGTTTCACTACCTTAGAGATCGAAAATTCACCAATCAGACGTTTACAAGTTATATGTTTACATCTATCTGTCTTAGTGTTCTCTCTTTGTATTCTTTACAATTAAGTTACCACCTGTGTTTGTATAAGACGATATATAAGTAGCACGGAAACAATTGTTATTCGATTACCTTCGATTACCTTCCATTACCTTCGACTACCTGGCAGAGCGATTATCTTCGATTACCCGACAAACGATTACCAAAGACAGTCGACGAGCTAGTGATTAGTTCTGCAGTATCTACGAGGTTTACTCTACAATAAAGAAGTTGCCGTGTTCCAGTTGAAGTCTCGATTTGCTGTTGTCTGCCTGGCTTTTGGGCGAAGAAACTATACCTTGTACCTCTGGCAAGTTGTAACAAGTGCCAGCTGCCAAGCTAGTCCGCTCTACCGAGCTCTCCCCGTTCCCACAGTCGCTAGCATAGCTCTGTTGCTAGCTTTCGGTTCGCGCAGTAATCCAGTCGCCGACAGTAATATTTGCCCAACTCTGAAGCATTCACAAAAACTAGCAGTACAGCCAAAAATCTCTCGCTTTCAAACTAAGCCATTTTCAAAGGAATCATTCTCACTTCAACAAGGCAAAACACTCTCCATTAGTCACAAGGCACAGGTATCGTCCAGCTCTTCCAGGTAATTTATGGCCTTGGTTGATAGCTTTGTGTACATTCGGTGGTTTGTTTCGACCTGTCACACGTAAAAACAATATTGCATTGCGGGAGAAAAATAGTCGCAATCTTTGACTAGAAGTTAAAAAAAAAATGTTTGTGAAAACAATCTTTCCATTCAAAGCGGCTAATCTCCTAAAGTGAATGTATTAAGGGACCACAAAAGCCCGATGAAACGCCTCGAAATGAAGCGCCAACGCAAAATTGTTGCGCTTGAAGGTTTGCATAGTAATTAAGTTGATATAGTGACGAAATTCGTGATTTGTACATTTAAAATTAAAACATATAAAAGAAAACTCGAGAAAAACTATTCAGTATGTAAGCTTATTTAGTTGGTAGTTCGGGTGGATTTATTTGCAGCATACACGTATAGCAAAAAATGGGAGAACCTATTTGTTTGCATCGCATTTAGGTTACGCGTATGGGGTAAGGGATAAATCAATGGCGCGTTCCACAGTGCACACCTACTTCTGCCAATCATTGGCTATTTTGACGCTGTCAACTCTAATAACCTTTCCCAAAGGAGGGAAAAATACATGCGAAAGGATTGCATTTTCCAGTGCTGCTAAAATGCAATTTATCTTCATTAAATGCGATAAATCGATACACCATTGGTTACGCACAACCTATCTACGAGAACCTAGCCTGCGTGCAGACGTCTCCTATTTCCTTTGAAGGAAATAGGAGACGTCTGCACGAAGGCTAACGCGTACACCGAATGCAACGCAAATAAACAGGCTGTCGAATTTTCCAGCCTACTGCATTTTACATCAATAAACAAAGAAGTATCCTATCAGTTGAATTATTTCCCCCTATAAAATAGAAAACTTGTACATAATTATCTTCACTTTATGCCACTATGTCATCTTCCCCTCTGCTTGTGCCATATTCCGATAGCTACTTCCACCACTACCTACTTTCTAAATTACATCTACGTTATTTGTTGGGTGGGAGGTCCGTATGGGGAAAACTGTGTTCGAGGTCTTGAGTACGTACTCAAGACCCCTGAGGGGAGTGGATAATAAGATATTTGTAAGGCCGAGGGCAAAGTTTTTTCCTATACGGACCGACCTAGGCTAGTGAATAACATGTTTGTCTTCCACTCAAAATTTCCGGAGTTGGGCAACGTCTTAGTGGTTAAATCGAACATTTTTGCTTGCTTAAAATATACGCAGAATTTGAAAAGAGTGAAAAGCTACAAGCAAAATATTTCCTCCAACATCAATATTACCTCCAACATCAACAACGACAACAACAACAACAACAACAACAGCAACAACAGACAAACAAAAGTCATCTTCGGGGTGATATGAAAAAGACTTTACAGATAAAAAACGATGGGTGTTTTTGAGATATTTAAATTTCTGTAGCTTTCTAGCCTTTTAAAAAATGTATGTTTATCTTAATTGTTATTTCCAGTGTAACATATATTGGCCTTAATTTAATCATCCGGAAAGTCAGGGTTTTCTCTCGATTCTTCTTACTCCGAGAACAGCTGGAAAACATGTTTTAAAATGTAATTACGCTTTTTGAAATGGCTAGTCGTCGACATGTGTCTGTTAAATCAATTTGAATAGAGCGCGATATAAACAAACCTAGACTGAGACTGAATAATGAAAATCAACAACTGAAACGCTGAGACTTATCTGGAGAGTGCATATGGAAAAGATCGGTTACAGATGATTAAAATAATAATCATCGAAAATAAAAGAAATCACAGTCGTTCACTCTTAAAAATAAGGGTAAAAAGCGCCTAACCAGCAGACAAAGTGTATTAAATAAAAACCATTACCTTTAAAATGTCAGCGATTTCACTGAAAGCACAGTGAACTTTGATATAACCTGATCTTTACTGAATACTGATACAAGATAGCCTGAAAAGTCTCATAGTAGTACCTTACCATACGCATAGGTAGGTAGTAGCCTCGTATTGGTTTCCTTGATACCAACGGATCTTTTTAGCTTTGCTTGACAAAAATTTAGATGGTCTCCCTACAAGTTATATTGAAGATTGTGATGGCTGGGCAAGCATAGTATGCAAAATATCCAGGTTACAATTTCTTGGCTATCATGATTATCTACGCCTGGCTAATATGAAACTGCAAAGCACGATTTCCTGAGCTATTTGCCTTCGCAGCACGAGCAGGTTTAAGGTGATTCCATTCAACTGCACTGCGCATCCTTTCTGCACATCATTTTTCGCGTGATTAGCGCGCACACGTTCGAAACTTTCTGGTTTTCTATGAAACCTGAGCTTTTCAGAGAAATAAATGGTCATTTTCTCCTAAACGAGCACGGTGACCACCATTTTTTAACACAGAAATTTTAATGGCAAACGATCCAGTACAACAAACCGCAATTTTAAAAAGAGTTCAAAATTCCGCGCTTAGATATTTCTATTTTATTACCGAAAAAAACACGTCTTTAGGTGCAGCAGAGTATATACGCACGCAGTAAATTCTGTAACTTTTTTCATATCCTTAATTCCTGTTTAGCTAAAATAGTATAAAATGCAAGATAAATGTTTATTTTGTTTAACTGCTCCAATATTTCAATACAAGCAATGAAATTTTAAAGAAATTATCGTTCTCATTTCTGATTATTAGGGTTTCCCAGGAAAACTTTCGTGTCGACTGGCAAGGCCTGGACTCGAATAACTGCAGAATCCCGGATGTTTGTCTCTTAAATAAGTGGGTCTCATCGCTTGCAAACGGTGACTTTCCTTTTTTTATTGTTATTGTTATCGTTATGTATGCTAGAAGAAAAAGGAATAACTCAGATCAACACATGAAAGTGCAGAATACGAACACAGAGGCTATAAATTTCGAAGTATAGAGCGGTGGTCACATCAATCTTATCGCCAGTGGTGTTCTCAAATACTTTATTTCAGAAAATCAGTACCTATCATTAAGCGCCATTTTTTTTCGCCAACGCGCCAACGTAAATTTTATGCGGCATTTCTTCCAATTGCGGAAAACCCGCAAAGCCGCACTCTAGAATCAACCCTGGGTGATGTCATCGATGTTGTGGCCGATTTGGAATCAGTTAACGCGAAACTGTTGCAGTTCAGTACCAACTGAACTTTTAGCAAAGTTAAGCAAATCAATATTTCAAATTGTTCGTTGAAAGAGTTAATAAAACCACCAATACAGGTACGCTATCATGAAAGAAATTTATTTGGCAAAGGAGGCTAAATGAAAGACGCAAATTAATTTCTGCATTATAACATGGACGTCAAGAGATACATTTATAACACAAAAACACGGTGTTGTAAAAGCTGACCATCTTAGCCCTTATGGCTTCTTTTTATGACTTAACCCTGATTTTACGAATACAGTACTTAAAAAATATTTAGACTAAGCATTGTATGCATGTATTGTCTGAGTCACGACGAAAACCTAAGTAAAACCACTGCACTGCCTGAGAAGCAAACTTAGGAAATCTTGGGTTGAAGCATGGTTCCACGGAATCTCATTTGACTTCCTAGTCAAGCTTGGAAAGCCAGCAGTACTATTACGCCTGCTACCAACGCAATGCCGCTGATACCGGTAACTGAGCCAGCATTGCACAGGTTGGTGTTGCAGCAGCTGATGTCACACTTGGATCCAGGATCTAGACGTTTGTGTAACCTGCAGGTTGGATTGAGGTCCTTGTCTCAGTATTCCTTTGAGTCGCGACCCTTGGAGAAAGTTTCTACGTCACCATTTTTCACGTAGACGTTGATGCAGCGTTCAATTGGCAAGCCCTGTACATTTTGAAGACTTGTCTTTGCAGTCTTGCCATGAGGTTTTACTGAAACAATCGTAACATTGCAGGCAGGTAACTGGAGGAAAATAGAAGAAGAAGTCAAAGTAAACTGAAACATTGACCACAGGCAGCATCATCTACATAGCTCCAGAACATCTGTCAATACAGCAAATATTGCTTTTTATGGCATAGATCGTGACATTGTTTGGATCGATAATTGAACGTCTATCACTTTCAGTTTTACTAGGAACATGTACACCACTTAAAATCGCACAGAATTACCGGACGTTTGCTCACATAATATGAACTGCGGGCGCATGTCGCGCAGGCTACTCAAGCATAAACCAAAAGGGCTACAATAAGAGAGAAAAGGGTGAAGTAAATCGACTAAAATTCTAAAATATAATTTCGTAGCTATCACGGTGATTTTCCAGGACAAACACAGGATTTTAGTAAATTAAGGATCTGAAACCCGGTAAATTTACTCTCCTCAGTTTTTTTCGTTTTTTCAGGTATAGAAAATGTTTCTTATTAAAATCCAGCCCTGGGGGAGGATTCACAAAGCTGTGCCTAAGTCAAGGGGACTCCTAAGTATTGTTTCTTAACAATAGCCTTTTGTTTTCCAACAATACATAGGAAATATATCTTATCTTAGAAGGACTTTGTGAATACCATATTTTCCCGTCCAAGAGCGTGAGCAACTAGTCTACATATACGGCTGCATTTGACGTTCAAAATTTTCAGGGAACTGGTCTGTGTCGCTGATTTGTCTAAGGCTTTGTCTGGTTCACGGCTGGGTATATGTAAGCTAGTTCTAGAAATTTCACAAGAATCCTAACTCTTAATTTTGTATACGCCCAGTTTTGTTGAAAAGGTGGGTAGAAGTTAGATAAAAATTGCGCCTGTACTACAGTAACTGTTAAAGCCATCAAATTCTTGGATAATTTTGTGCTATCTGCAAACTTTCAGTGCAATCGGGTAAAATTGCAAAAAGCAATGGACATTCAAGAAACATCACACGGAACTTAATTGGCCGTAAATTCTATCGAGACACCTTAACATTTGATAACAAAGTTCGATTATTTTTGCTTTTAAACTGAAGAGTTAGAAAAATACCGTAAACGGTTTGTCAGGTTTTATTCTGTTTAATGTACGTAATTTCAATATGTCAACTAAAATAGTTATCAACCGAAAAACCATAACAATATCGAAGATTGTAAGCAACATAATTTATATTTCTTCCTGAATGTGACGGGAGGACCGAAGTGCCCTTGGCACTCGTTTCCGATGTTTTATACCATTCTCCCTTCAGATCAGTTTGCGTATACATATTTCCAAGGATCGGAATGGACCGAACTAATTTTTCCAAACGTCAATTTACATTCGCAAAGCCCATGAGGCATGTGGTAGATGGCCCAGTGATCAGTGCATAATCAGTACGTTTCGATCGGCAGGTAGCCGGTTGTTCGATCTTGTTTGAACAGGAAAAGTTACTCCTTATTGGCTTTCTCTACCAAGGTGTATAAATTGGCACTTGCAAATCGTTCAACTTAGCGAAACCTCAAAAACTGGAGGGGTAGCATGCGGTGTAAAATGGACTGGCATCCCATTCCATTATCCGGTTGAAGTGTCCTTACGGGAAATACAACTAACATACCTTGTTGCGTTAATTCGAGGGGTGGAGTCATTTGCAGCATACGTGTATAGCTGTCGCTTTGGCACGTACGAATTTTCTACTGTTTCTTGGCTGAAAAACAAAAGAAAATTCGCACGCACTAAAGCGAAAGCTATTCGCGCATGCTGCAAATGATTCCACCCTAGATCTGTAAAGGCTCAATTTTTCTCTTCTGATGTGTTCACCACATTTTTATTTCTTTTAGTAACCAGCTTCAAATGTTACAGCTGCTTAAGCTCGTACTCTTGGAGCCAATGTGAAGAACGTCCCACAAACTGCTCAGCAAACGCCAATCGCTGCGTTAAATTCCATTTAAAATATTGGGAAAGTCGAGAAAGCTTCGTAAAAAGGTGCGGCACAAAGAAGGAATGCAGTGATTTGGAGAACATGCTAGTCTGTAAGTTTGCTAAAAAACATCACGAGGAGAGTGAGTGTAAGGTCGACTGTTGCGAGGGCGACCTATGTAATGCTGGCTCATCTACCGCGTTCAGCATTATCGTGCTGGTGCCATGCGCAGTGGTATCCTTGGTTTTTCTCACACAAGAGGTGTTGTAAGGGAGCCTTGCTCCCTGATAAGATAAAATTACAAGAATCATGTGCAGGATTTGAAAAAGGTTTTGAACTTATTGACAAACGGAAGAGAGGGAACTCTGTCTCTTAAAAACATTAGAATACAATAGCCCTGTTTTGGTTTACTGATAGCTGTTGTAATTTGCAAAAAAGGGGGGCGGTTGCAACTTGGAACTGAATAATGGCTTAGTGATGTTTGTTTTTCTACAACAAACAAGCAAGGGACTGCTAATGTTAGTGCACGTGGAAGCTAGCCCATAACAATGACTATTAAACTGCTTTGTAGTAGAATGGCGGAAAATATATCACCTTTCAGCAACTGTGAACACGGTTAGTAATAGTTGATAATAAATAGTTGTCAATAAATGACTTGCCACGACATCTTTGCCTGTTCATGTTCATTTCTCTGCATGAAGCATCTAACGGTGTTTTGACTTTGCCGTTTAGAGCAGCAGAAATTTCTTTATCTTACTCTGTGATGTACGGCAATATAGGCGGCCATGATAGTTATTGGCCTGTTCTCCATTATTACTGCCTTCTCTGGCTAGTTAGACTGGCAACGCCTGAGTAGGTACAATGTTAGACCGACCAGTTGACACGAGTATTGCTTGATTTTCCTGTATGAAGACACACTAAAGAAAAGAGAGAAGAAATGCTTTCTTTCCCCCCCCCCCCACCCGCCCCGACCCGTATAAATTAGTTTGTAAGCACTGAGAAGTGACAATTTAAAGGGCTTTGGTGGCAAGGCAACATTGATAACTGAGGAGGAGAAGGAGAAGAATTGTTCTTGTAAGTGATTTTCACTTTCAACGTTCTCACTTAGAAGTGCCTCAATAGTTCTGTTAGCTGCTCAGGCGTCACCAGTTTAACGAACGTAAGAAAGTAGTACTGGGGAGCAGACTAAATATGATAGCGGAGCCAGCGCGCTAGCGCGTCAGCGGAGCTCCATTGCTAAGGAAATTTGGTAATCTATCAAGCCAAAAAAATTTGGTAGTGACGTAGTAGTCACGTGATCGTCCGTCCGTACATCCGTACGTCCGTCCGTCCGCACCACAGGCCTACCAATACACTTCCCACACTGGATATAACCCTGTGCTGAATCCCGGGTGTTTTCGGCGCGAAATTGCATGTTGACCCGCGTTGTAGCAAAACAAGCAAAGACAACAAAAGTCAAAAGCAAATTTGTTAATGGAAAAAAAAGTTCAAAAGAACACTCAGTTGTCTTTTTGGTGGAAGGGGAAAAGTTCAATCTAGGCGAAAGAAATTCGGCGATAAAGTTCAGGCAAAAAGTTCAAGTTGTTATTATTCTTTAATTATTTGTGATCTCAGGACTAGCATGGATAAAGAAGTATGAAGTTTGGACTGCTCAAGCAACCAACTGATGTAATTCATCTGGATCACCCGAAACAGAAAAAAAAAATTCTGACTTCGTGATCGTGCTTCCACACACTGGTCTTAGCTTTATCCTGGAATGGATCCATTTCACACATCCATCAGAACCTGGTCCGTAGTCGACTGGACTTGTTTTCAGAGATGTTCGTCACTTTCTGGTGTCAGTCAACATTAACCATGCGGAAAATTTACGTAAGTAGCACTGGACAAAGCTCATGCTCACTTCAAGGCGTATCATAAAGTGAAACTCGCACAGAACTAGTAGGCAACTTGAACCTGAACTAGAAATAATGGTCGCCGCCTTTGCTATTTTGGTAGAGAGGATTGTTATGTAGCATATCACACTTAAAGCGTCTATGAAGTGAGAAACAAGTGAAGCTTATTTAAAAGGCCTTGCGAGATGAGGATGGATAGTGTTTTGGTATCTTCTCTTGTTCCGTAGGTATTGTAGTTTTTGCGTTACGCAAATCAGAAAATCGATGGCGTCTCTGAGTGGTTACAACATGGGGACAATTAAATCACAAAATCAAGGATACCTCCGAAGAGAATCAGTTAAAGACAGTTGAAGCTTGGCACCAGTATATTGCCTAATGAAAAGCACAAGACAGTACGTCTGGCGATGTTGCCATGGCAACACTTTTGGTAATAGTCCGTTTTTGCTTTGAACCAAATACTACCCGCATTTGGGACTCTACACTGAGAAAGAGATGGCCCTGTTTAAAACATACACAATCTCCATATTGCGCTAAGTTTTCTCATTAAACGGATGTCTCGAAGACATGAAGCACCAAAGCTAGTGACGAAGGTTTAGCATAACAGCCATTCATTTTAACTAAAAGGAAGTAAATGCAGCGCAAGATGAGCTTTTGTTATGTACGTATGTGTATATATATGTAGGTAGACATGTTTCTTAAAGTCTTATTAATTTCTACCTGATTGCTAGCGCTCACGTGATTGATCAGTTTCATACCCGTATCAGTAATTCCTTTAGCAATACCACATGGAATGCACACAACGAGCATAGAAGTCGGTACTAGTAACTTCATATTGATACCTGTCGCCTTTCAAGATAACAATGGATTTAACTTTTGTGAACAATTCAGTTCGTTTTGACGTTCTGTTCCAGATTTCGATGTTCCAGTAAGTGTATTAACATACAAAGTATTTGAGATGCAAGCTTTTTAAGAGATGGAGATATAGACACCTAAAGATACTCAACTATAAAACTAAACTAAAAAGGCTCGTGTTGTCTTGAAGGTTTTTGCCTTTTTGGGTCAGCATAGGGTATATAGTTTTTCTAAAACGAGTTATTCTAGATCTGGTCTGATATAATTTCTTATGGGGAGAAGAAAAGATCTCAAGAAAAATAGTGATCTTTAATTTATTCTTCCGCCGATTTTACAAAGATTTCAAGGATTTTGACCATTGCTATTTAGTAAACTAAGAGAAAAGAACTGTGCCTAGTGTACTGCTCTTTAAATCAAGATTAGTAAAACCCTGAAAGATCATAATGATTAATTTTTAAGACGAAACCTTTAAGGCACATTTCAAAGGCCGCCCTTTCGGTTTGGGTACGCCATAACAACTGTCAAGTAGTCGGTCTTTTCTCATCCATTGGAAAAGGGGAGGCTTAAAAAAGGATGACAACTCCTTCCTTTTGACGCAAGAAGTACTGCCCTGGTCTGCTGAAGGTTGCAAATTGCGTGATCCACCTTCCTAATATAGAAATTTCGTGTGTCAATATCCAGTCAACGGTTGTCTATATAAACCTCTTTGCGAAAGGAGATGCAGTGTTCAGTGTGAGATTTTTGGACCTCTGATGTGTTGCTGCAATGTTAACGTTGTGCAATGATGCCCTTTCTCAAGAGGTAGGCTTCTACGCTGGTTACTGTCGTTTCTGACTGTCAGTTGTCAATTTGTCCCTAAAGTGGGGCAATTTCGATGTTCTTTTGCAAGTCTACCGATTACACTATTAATAGGCGTTCATAAAAACATTGGAAGTTGATCAGACTCGATCATCTACACAAAGGAAAAATTGGCAACTACTACGGTCAAAAACATCTCAACCAGCATAGACTTCTACATCGCATGACCTTAACACAGAAGTGTGATAGATAGACCGTTAATTAAAAAATACACTTTGCAGTCAAGTGACTGAATTACATGAATAAATTATTTACAATAAAAATATCGTAAATAAAATAAGAGGGAGTTAAGTGTAGTGGGAAAAGTGTTCTGAAAGCAACAACAGTTGCTTTCAGATCACTTTCATGTGGGAATGACAATCCAGCCCTTTTTAGGTTTTACAAACATCATGCACGCTTAAATGATTGGTCAACCATAAGATGTTTCTCGCACGATATATTTGGATCGTCTGTGCTCCTTGTACAATGTATAAAAATTTACATTCCCTGCCCATTTAATCTCCAGTGTGGCACTGATCACGGACCTTCTTGCAACTGTTTCGCTTCAAAGAAAGCCAAATCAAGGTGGTACTGTCCAAAGCAATGACATGGCGGTTCTTTACTGCTTAGGAAGTCATGTAGGCGGCTTACCATTGATGGCGGAGAATACGAGGCAATGACATAAAATCTAAACATATAGCCACCCATTAAAAGTAAGCTTAGCAAATTGTAACCTCCTAGCTTGGTACATGTTATGTACGCGTATCGTTTGGTAGCTTAGATTTGACGAAAGACACAGTAATAACCGTAGTTAATTAACAATTATTACTTAGGATCGTTTTGACTTTGCTTAGAAAGTTGATATTCAGCCGTTTTATTTCACGCTTTTTTTCTTTAAATTATTCCCTGTTATTGCAAGGCAACACGCGGTTTCTAAGCAAAAGCTTTTTCGTTTAATGTACTCTAGTCTAAACATCAACCGATAAACGTGAAACTGTGCACGCACACATTGTATGTTGTACTTGTGCTTAGCTGTGCTTCAAATGTCAATTTATATAAGAATATAATATTAGCCTTTGATTCGCCGATCGTAGAGTTAGCAGTTCTCGCTTCTTTTTTGTTACCCTGTTCCCGCAAGCAAAGTCAGCAATTCTTTTGTTGCATGGAAAGTACTTTCCTTGAACTAAAGCTTCGAACCCTTTATACCCCTATAGTGACAAGCATCTAATTTATCCTTACAGTATCTCTGCTTGATCAAACAATACAGGCCATGAGAATAAAAGAAATGATCTCCATAGATGAAATGTCTCGCTGTTTAATCAAATTCTGCCAACTTGTGAGATACGATAAATATGGAGTACACTGAGGAGAATATCCATTTTGATAGTAGGGTACGGTAAACTAAAAGCACCCAAAATTTGCCAAAAAAGAAGTGCTAAGAACAAAACGGAGCCTCCGATTCTTGCGCCTAACAGTGCAGAAACACTGATGTCAAATTTGCCCACAAATGTGGACAGTGTTTATCCTTCACATAGACTAGGATCAGGAGCTCCAATGCTCTTAATAAGGTAAAATCACATCTGTGGCACGAGGGAGCCGAAAATCCAAGTCATCATGAACTGCAATAGAGACTGCAAAAGAGGTTTATTTCACTTCTCATCTTTTATTTCCTCTAAGAAAACTGACGTGTCAAAATCTGCAAAACTCTCAACCGATGCAACAATCTCTTAGACTTAACACATATCTTCATGCACTCTCTGCGTGCCGACGTTTTCTTCAAGGTTATTTCCCTCAACATGAAGAAAGCAATGTCGACAATTTAAATTAATGTAATAGAATATTTCGTCTCTATTTTAGAGTCGTAGACATGTAACATTTGTCCTCGGGGAAGTCCTATGCTACTGTCGGGGAAGGGGGGAGGAGGCCGATCGGACTTCGTTTGACCTCCTATTCTAAAGAAAGAGAAAAAGAAATGTTCCGTTTGGCAAGACATCCATAACTGTATTACAATCTTGCAGCCAAACCAGTAATCGTACTTAATTAAATGAAGTAAACTGAGTTAAATCAACAAGTCTCATAACACATCTCCGGACAAGTCATTGCAACTTGCAAGTATTGCACGCAGTCAAATTATCCGAGCAGTGGCAACCTACTTCGAGCTAGAGATATCAAAAGAGCAGAAGGTTGCCTCAAACGCCAATAACCCGCCTTGATTGGGTATCAACCTATTTAGGTGAGTGGAGGTGCAAGGTACTGCTGCTTGCTACGGGTTAAGCCACGGAAAAGTGGCGTGACTCCTTTTTATTCCCGTTTACTGTCTTCTATGCGTCCTCTTGTAATTCTATTTGTAGTTATTATTTGTCTACGGCTACACTATATTATCTGTTTTTCTCATTCCTGCTGACTCTTTTCAGTGGGGTTTGTTCACGGGTTACGGTGCTTTCTGTAGTCTTCATTTGTCAACCGATACACTCTACTATCCGTTTTTCCTCTTATTTATGTTCACTCTCTTGTGGTTTTGCACTTAGTATTTCTCCAGCAGTGATTCAACGGCTCTGAACACGTGATTCGGATAGTGAACCACGTTTGTGGTACCCTTAGGATACGAGTCGGTCAAGGGATACACGTCTATGACGTCAAATCCTGCTGGGCACATGGCGGACATTGCGTAAACACTGAACAGAGCAACTCGCTGGAAAAGAGTCAAAACAAAAGGCGAAAATGGAACCAAATTAAAATGTGCTAGAAGTCACCAAATTCTTAAGTAAGTTTCACGCAGCAACCTATAACGTCTTCCAATTCATTTAGTATAATCTAAATGTTTGCGGTCATAAGCAGAGTCTCAAGCCCTGCGACACCTAAGAATTAGCCGGTGTCAGTCTCGAAACTTCGGATTTTCAAAACAAAAATGTATCTTGATTCAGGTAAATCTTGTCTCGAGCTTGGTCAGAGAGGTTGTTTCGTAGATTTTTAATTCTTTGTGGTCTTTACGCAACAGTAGCATTTACTGAAACTCTTTGAAGATAGATAGATAGATAGATAGATAGATAGATAGATAGATAGATAGATAGATAGATAGATAGATAGATAGATAGATAGATAGATTACTAACAATGCACAGGAGTGACTCCTCCACCACCCTTTATCACTGCAAAATAAATGCCTATTTCGGCACCTGAATTTGTATTCCTCTTCATAAGGCAATAATGGTATTTAAGTCTTTACATGGTTTCACTCCCGGCTATCCGAGCGATCAGTTTACAAACCGTTATGACGTAACAGATCTGTGAACAAACTTGCTGTTCCATTGCCCCGCACCAAATTTTTCAAAAACAATTTTAGTTATAGTGGTGCGGTACCTTGGAACAGCTTACCCAACGATTAACGGCAAGTAGAATCACTTGGCGATTTTCTTTATAAACTTAATTCCTGTACCCTTTTCCAATAATTTCGCAAACACGGCATTCATGTAAAGCAGTTCTTTTCTTTTTATGTCGAGATATTTATATTTTATTTGTTGTAATTACTATTATTACTGCTGAATTTTACCGTGTATAAATACAGTTAACAATTCAATTCAATTAAAAAAAATGTATGGTTCCTACATGGGACAATTATCATGAAATTAGACTCAAGAGTATTGTGTGAGACGGAAGGGAACCTCAGCACAGTCGTTCGTGTGTCCCTTAAATCCAACCCATGAACGTTCCCTTTAAATTATTGGGTCGTTTTTGATCTTCGCCAAAGGCTGAAAAATTCGTGTTCTGGTGGTCGGTGGCTTGAAAGTAAGGACTTAATGGCGCCAGAAAACGCCTGGTTGCTGTCAGTTTGCTAACGAACGTCTGTGGTCGGGTTTCTAAATCAGTGCTATTTGCATGTGATGAAAACTCAGTGTAATAAAAGACTGTGCATCAAAACTTGCTTCAACCGAAAAGGCTCGTACACTCTATTCTTGCTATATACCCACCTATGCGATGCGTTCAGTTGTGTCACGGGTACAGTTATAATCAATGGGTCTCCATTCTTAAAGGGCTCTTCCAAGTAGTCGTCAAGTTTACCCAGAAGCCCGTCTTTCTGATCCTTCCCCTGCGCATTGCCTTTAATGAACCAGTCATGTGGTGGGTCCCTGAAGCCATCGCACAGACTATAACCAAGGTAGATCTTCAACTGATAATCCCCAGGCTCCATGAGAAGAAGCTTCGTAAATTCGTAAATTCTGTTTTGGTGATCAAACACAGTGGCTACAACGTTTGATGGGCCACGTACGTAAACTCTTCACGTGTCTTGTCCAATCAGCTTCGTTCGATTATCAAGAGTTTTTGATTGGATGAAAAACTTGCTAAGCTCTCCGGCCGGTCTTATGGCCCAAAATACGATTTCACTAGCTATGGCACTACTTCGATTTAACTTTCCCCAGTGATTCTTTTCTAGACCCCAGGCCATATTATCGCTACACGGTTTGATCATACTTTCCCAGTCTGCGCGTGCACGGCGCTGACGTAGCCACCCGTGACGAAAGTCTTGAAATCTGCGGGAAATGATCGTTTGAGGGATCATTGTATTATCATTAGTATTCGCTGGAAAAGGCGTTCTATAGTTGCCATCATTCATCACGCCGAAGTAATAATGAAAGCATGTGCACAAGTAAACTGCGACACAGGTGCACACCATGGAATTCAGCAGACTGGAAAACGGCCGATTGTTTCTCATGACGATTTTCTAAACGTTTTGTATGCCCGCTCGTACACTCTTTACTAAGAATGTTCATATGGAAAAAAGGCAATCTTCTACGTACTTCTTTGTATGCTCATTTATTGGCTGATTAATTGGTGTGGATTAACTGATATGAAAGGTCACTGGAACTCACAAAGCTGCAAACGAAGGTCGTCACTTTTTGAGTCTTGTATTGGAACAGTACCACTTTTTATATTTTGTTACAGCTGGTTTCACTGCTGTGTGCTATTCACACAAATTCACAAATTCACAAAAATACATAAAGTATTTAATACAAAAATTATTAAGTACTAAAATAAGGATAATTGAAGATTTGGTTCTGCCCGCAAATAGATTTGCCTGCCGGTAATATAAGTCGCCCATGGTCTCAAATTAACCACGGAAACCTGCTAATAGATTTGCCTGCCGTAAATCGCTCATGGTCTCAAATTAATCACGGAAATCCGAACATGAAATGATTTTTTACAAAGGAAATAATAACTTTTCGAGGTATCGACAGTCATAAAGAAGCAAAAGATCTGCAAAAAACTTTGCTCGCTATTGAAATATCTCTTTCTCTATCCACGTACTTCAGGTGAATAACTGGGTAGCAGCGAACCCTTAACGAATCCTAATACAAAATGCCGAGTCTAACATTGCTGTAAAACATACACTTAGGCCTTCCAAAGCTGCTCTTTTAATATGTTCAACACACTAATGAGATCAATCTTCGACGTAAGTTTCACGTCGATACTTTTCTTCGTTTTACAAATAAGACAGTTTGAAATTTGATCAATTTCGTGGCAGCTCGAAACATAGGAATCTTAAAAATGTCTTAAAACCGATATTTTTGTGGTACTTTTTAATTTCCAAATATCGTGATAATGTAAAATTTTATCTCTATTAGAGTGAAGAGAAATGTTGATTTCATTAGCCGCCTCATTTTTTGTACTGACTTTGTTGGCCGCCATATTGGTGTCCCAAAGAGGGACACCAACATGGCGGACACATACTGTGACTTGTAATTTTCTGAAAATTGTTTTCTCGATAACTCCGCTCTGAAGAGTTGTTTATTTTTACCTTCCATGAACTCCTTTGTTTCCGAATGTTGCTCATGCAAGCAATTTCATTTTATCATAATGATGAAAGCCAAGAATACGGGATCCCATACGGGGGAGGGGGTGAAGGCAGTGATAGTAAAAAAGCTCCGAGTCGTTTCATCTAAAATTTCAAATGCCGTAACTCATTTGACTAGAAACACTTTTTCCCTCCTTAGACGCCCAAAAATGACTTTGCATTTGTGTACGTGGGCTATGCAAGAAATCACCAGTGCATCTGTATGTGTAGTTTTCAAGTTTTACTGAGTTAAAGTTCTGACCTGAGGCGAGACATCAATTTTTGGAATTTTATGAACTTGATTTTACCGTTGATTAGGATTTTTAGGCTCTCAGGATCTCGGGGATATTTAATTCTGCGTTGGTCAAACTAACCCTTTATGTCTGGCGGCGAGTTGCCTGGTAGCGTAAACGAACTCTTAGGTTTTCAGGGCATTTCGCCCTAGAACTAGGTATTTTTACGTCAAAGCCAATTTTTGTGTTAATCGTGATAAAGCACGATTTTTTGACATTAAGCTTTGTCTTTAGAGCTACGTTTAAAAGACGCCAGTAAAGGAGAGGGGCATATAAGCAAATTGCAGGAAAGACACAAGAGAGGGAAAAAAGCGAGAACCTTATCTCGTATCTCTAATTTCTCATTCTTTCAACACCATTTCTCATTCAATCAATGTATACAAATCAACTCTTATGTTGGTGACGATCGAGAAGCCTGTAATTTACTCATGTTAGACAGTTTAGAGCAAAGGCTTATTGCGATTTATGAAATCTGCAATGTGACCGGGGACACAATGAAACTGATTTTCAGCTAAACCACGCTTGTTGCTAACTCTACAGTTTGACTTAAGGCCAATAAAGAGATTTCGAAGGGTGTATATATTCGTTTGCAGTATACGCGTATATCTGTCGCATTTTTAACGCCTACCCTATTGCAAATAAACATGCTACCCCTGCGAAACGCCTATTGTTTCTTAGCTTGATTACAATAATGTTCAAAATCAAGGTGAAAGTAAGGAAAGCGTCAGAAATATTTTTTGTGTGGTTTATTTGACTTTAACTGCTGTGGAACGTGATACTTGATGATAAGTGATACAAAAAAATGCGAGATCCTGATGATTGTTTGCATTGCGTTTAGGTTACCCGCATAGGGTAACTATGCGATAAATCAATGGCAAGTTCCAGCGTGCAGTCGTACTTCATTGGCTATTTTGACGCTGTCACCTCCGATAACTTCCCCCAAAGAAAGGAAATGTCTGCTCAATTACTTGCGGGAGGATTTCATATTCCCGTGCTGCTGTAATGCAAAATGATCTTCAGTGAATGCGATGAATCGATACACCATTGATTACTCACATGCCCTACACGCGTATCCAGAATGTAAAGCGCTTCCCTGCTAATTTTTCTGCCCAATTTTAAATATTGCGCCCGGGCTGAAATTCGCTATGTATCGCAAAAAAAATTCAGCCCGTTGCGCGGGACAAAATTTCAGCCCTGGCTGAAGCTCGCCATGTAATCGGGCCCTTAAGGGCAAATGTGTATTTGAGCGACGCTTGGGTGAATTTTTAGTTTCCAGTACATGTACCTTTAATATTGTATTTATAAAGAGTTTAAAGTCTGCCCCTATTTGCATTATTTCTCCTTGAGATAGCCTGCGTAGAAAGCGTTTCCGTAAGGCTTTCCGCAGGTGTGAAGCATTTTTCGCTTTTTGAACGGCGGGGCGAAAATTGGGGCGAGCGACAGAGCTGAAAAACGAACTGGGCATGTTCGTTACGTCACTGCTCTCTTCCACTCTCGTCCCCAGAGCTGCGATCCCTTCGGCTAGCGCCACGGATCGCAGCGCTGGGTTGTGGAAAATTTGTGAATGAGTTACTGAATGAGTCAGTTTTCTTGTTAATTGTGTTCGAAACGGACAATAAATTGTGGAATATTTTGTTCTTAATGGCGATTTGGTGCTGGGAGATGTTAAAAGAAGAATTCGGTATCTTTGTCGATATCATTAAGGTAATTAAAGTTTTCGTTCAATAGAAATTGTGGTTGAAAACCTTTTTATTTAAAGCTGTATTGCGGCAAGTCGAAGTGTCGTAAAGCGGCTGTGTCACACTTCACGAAGACACCTTATTCTCTCACAATGAACTTTTAAAATTTTATAATTGGAAATTTTTAAACTTGTAGTGAAGCAAGTTGAAAGTTGCACTAATACAAGCATGTTGTTAATTTTAATTCAACTAACACCGACCATAGTTTTTGTTCAATGGCGGTGTTGCTCCGTAAAAACCAAAATCTCAATTTAAGACGTTTCTATTGAACGAAAGCTTTACTCACCTCAGTGATAATAATGTTATTTGAATTTTTGACAGTTTACTCTTGTCTGAAGCGGTGCCATGCGCATGACACGAACACCTGTTGTTGTCTTTCTCGAGTTGTTTTCCGTGGCGTTGACGAGCGAGCGATTCAGCATTTACTTGACCAACACGACAAAGTTTAGCCTGAGTACCAGGCTTTCTGGGAGAAAGTCGTTATAAATCGCCTTGGAATTCACTTGCCTGTGGACTTCCATATTTAAAGCAATTTTCTTGGGCCGACACGAAAACAGAGGAAATAAATAAAAGTCCCACAACCAATAAAACACCACTTGCAACTTTCGCGATAAAATAAAGCGAGTGGGACATGTAAGCACAATTCGTAAAATCTCGTTTAAGCGAAAATTTCACAATTTTACCAATGAAAACAAATTTTTTTCAAACTCAAATAAGATACAATATGGTATTGGCTGTCCAAAACCACACAGACTTTTCTTAACCACGCAACACTGTGCTTAACCAGCGGGTTTGCTTACGGTACGGGAAAATCCCACAAAACACTTGCCAAGCAGCCTATTCTTGAGAAATCATTCAATTTCATCTCAAGAGGAGAGGAAAGCACTCATGTTTTAATAGGTGACCTTTGATAATGTTTTCACTAGAATTCGCAGCCTCAAGTGCAAGGAATATTCGTTGCGGTTGTAAACAAGTGTATGTTCCGTAAAATGGAGCAAGTTAAAGCGCAGTATTTTCTTCGATTACTCTTGAGAAAAATTAATCAAGCGATGAAGTCCTCCAATTGAGACTCGATACGCTAAGTCCTACTCTTAAGTTCTGGTTTCCCAGAAACCGTGAGCGATCCACCCTCCGTGACGTGCATGAGACGTGGTAAAGGCGAAACCAGCGGACTTCATCATGCCGGATGAGACCGACTGAATGACACTTAAGCTGTGTTGCTGGAAATACAAAACGATACAAAACGTACAGGACAAGTTCTAAGGATAGCTAATGGTGGGGCATAAAGTGCCCGCGCTGACTTTGAATGTTCATAAGTTTTTAAATATATAATTATATGCAAAAGCCACCAAACTTTATGAATTTTAACTAAAATTCATCTGGAAATAATTTACAGTGCGGCTACTGCAACTGGGCCAGTTGGAAGGAAACTGACCAATCGCGACGCTAATTGAAAACAAAAGATAGCAAAGTTTTTTTTGTAAACAACCAATAACGTTGAAGCAGCCAGACAATGCACTTTCGAAAAAAATTGACACCGTGACCTCTGATCATGTCCGCTCGGGAAACTGTCACGTCTACGATTGGTTGCTTTTGATCCTAAATGTGTTTAATTTTGAGTAGAACATCGAGATGTCGAATTCGCACAATTTTCGCCAATAAACACACCTTAAACAATACTTTCGCTTCAGCAGTACAGCTAATGCATGAGTTTGTTTGTAGAACAAACCTTTTCCGACATAAAATTCGGTAACGCAACAAGCTTGCTTGATTCTGATAAGAGTTCGCTCAGCACAGCGAGTATAAACAAACACAGATCTTAAGATAAATATCGACATTTGTGCCCTTTGATCGTTCACTTGTAAACGGGGGTTTACAAGTGAATCGAATCAACAGGTGCTTATCGTTGATGTATTGATTCTGGCTTCTGCAGCCCTTTCGCATCCACGGTCTCAATATGCAAGAATATCCAAATCCTTTATGTGAGCGTGGTGCAAGTCACTTATGCCCAGGATTGAACTCTGCAACGAATTTACGATTTTTCGCTTCAGTTCCAAATTTTACGATTTTTCGTTTCAAAGTGGCGAGATTAACAAATTTTACGTTTTTTGCGATTTTTCGCTTCAGACAAACAAGATTTACAAATTTTAAGTTTTTAGCAATTTTTTACCATGTAAATCGAATAAAAGGGCCTGTAAATTTTCATGTAAATCGAATAATGGAGCCTGTAAATACCATGTAAATCGAATAAAGTAGCCTGTAAATTTTCATGTAAATCGAACAAAGGAGCCTGTAAATATCATGTAAATGGAATAAAGGAGCCTGTAAATTTTCGTGTAAATCAAATAAAGGAGCCTGTAAATAGCATGTAAATCGAATAAAGGAGCATGTAAATCCAATAAAGGAGCCTGTAAATTTTCATGTAAATCAAATAAAGGAGCTGTAAATACCATGTAAATCGAATAAAGGAGCCTGTAAATCGAATAAAGGCGCCTGTAGATATAATGTAAATCAAATTAAGGGGCCTGTAAATTTTCATGTAAATCGAATAAAGGAGCCTGTAAAAACCATGTAAATCGAATAAAGGAGCCTGTAAATATCATGTAAATCGAATAAAGGAGCCTGTAAATATCATGTAAATCGAATAAAGGAGCCTGCAAATTTTCATGTAAATCAAATAAAGGAGCCTGTCAATACAATGTAAATCGAATAAAGGAGCCTGTAAATATCATGTAAATCGAATAAAGGAGCCTGTAAATACCTTGTAAATCGAATAAAGGGGACGGTAAATTTTCATGTAAATCGAATAAAGTAGCCTGTAAATATCATGTAAATCGAATAAAGGAGCCTGTAAATCGAATAAAGGAGCCTGTAAATTTTCATGTAAATGAAATAAAGGAGCCTGTAAATACCATGTAAATCGAATAAAGGAGCCTGTAAATTTTCATGTAAATCAAATAAAGGAGCCTGTAAATGCCATGTAAATCGAATAAAGGAGCCTGTAAATCGATTAAAGGAGCCTGTAAATATCATGTAAATGAAATTAAGGGGCCTGTAAATTTTCATGTAAATCGAATAAAGGAGCCTGTAAAAACCATGTAAATCGAATAAAGGAGCCCGCAAATATCATGTAAATTGAAAAAGGGCGACTACATTGTAGACCATGTAGTGAGATTACAGACAAAAAGCCTTTTCTGTAATCTTTATTGTTGAAGAAATAACGCGTTGAACATTTCCAGCATAGAAAACCTTATAAGCAGACCTTCTCAGTAGGTTTGCATCAACACACTGGTCTACAACCACTACACTGTATGAATTCATAATAGGCATGGATACATGCCTTCAAAAAGGGCTTTTAAAAATAGACATTTAAGAAAAGTAATGCAAAAATAATGCAGGCACATTGGTTACACCAACGAGCACCAGCAGCATCACCTAAGCAAATGAATCTGCATGTGTGATTGATACCACTAATGGGTGTCAAAAAGTGACGACATTAAAAATACACTGTAGTAATCCTTGTGATGCCCTTGGCTATTTATATTGCTTACGCCATTGCATGTATTTTGTTTTGTTTTTGTTTTGGGATTCGCTTTGTATCTTGAGACCTGTGGAAATAACAGAAAAATGCAAACAGTAAGCAAGTACAAGGCAACTATGGTGTAATGATCTGAGTTTAACTTAAGAACAGCTTTAGACATTTCGGTTCAAGTTTCATATAGCTCTTTCATTCCCTACCCTAGCTAAGAATGCAACATCTTTACCTTGACTAATATTTTGAAGATATATAGGTGTATCCCCATGCATGTGCTATTCATCAGGTACATGTACATGTACCAACCACAGCCTGAGAAGATAATATGTATAATAACACTTAACTAAATTGAAAATAATGGAAGCGTTAAAAAGTGACCCCATATGAGGTTCTGGGCTAGATGTGTAATGTTGGCAAATGACAATATTTTTATCACTACCTTGTAAGACATTGTACAGGATGAAAAGTAGCATATACTCCTAACATGCATAGGAGTGTAACAATAGATTGAACTATCAATGCATTGCCATTGGAGCGTTCCGATAGCGACGCAGTGATCGCAAAATTCAACTATCGATGACAATCGCCATAGTTAAGTTAATTATCGATAGTTAAGATAGTTTTCAAATGATGTCCTGTGGTTCTTTTCCCTCCATTGAAAAATGCCTCTATTGTTCTTTGCTGAACGTTATGTCCACTGTTTTGAAATCAAGTAACAATATTGCTTTGTTTTCTTAAAACAACAGACTTCATTTGTCTCCAGGGTCTTGTCTGTGTGCAAAATGGTGGTTCGAATATTATCTCTACCCCCCCCCCCCCCACTTCTTGGAGAATTGACCGTCACTTTGTCAACAAACATGGCGGTCTCGAAGGCTCATATGGCTCTTTTGAAATCGTACAAAACAAGAAAGGAAAGGCAAGCACATGAGAGCACTTCGGGTTTATAAAAGAAAATAATGGTTCAGAGTTGCATGTAGATGTAACTCGTGTCCCAGTAGAATGGAAATATAGTGGTAATACAACAAATCTGACCCACCATATGTGAAAAACATGTTGATAGCTTTATTTTTCTTTAGGACGGTGCCTCCTACATGTAATTAATACAGATGCATTTTTTGCAAAGGTTACGACTATGGGGAAAAAGTTGATCTTAGCAAGGGTTATTGGAAGCCCTTGCTAAGGTCTGCTGTTTCCACATCGTCTTAAACAGCACAAAAAAAATTGGTATAAGGGGGCAAATTCCTTAAAAAACCTGAATGGTAATGCATCCATGACTACTGTCACGAATATACATTTCATAGTCTATCTCTATCTTATGCAATTGAAAGAGAGAATGTATTTGCTGTAGGTAGTGTAGTTTGTTGAAGTTGTAGTCATTGTAGTCAGGGTAGTCGTGTGTAGTCAGTGTTGTTGGTGTAGTCAGTGTAGTCGTGTGTAGTCGGTGTAGTCAGTGTAGTCTATGTAGTCAGTGTAGTCGGTGTGGTCGGTGTAGTCGGTGTAGTCAGTGTAGTCGGTGTACTCAGCGTAGTCAGTGTAGTTGGTGTGGTCGGTGTAGTCGGTGTAGTCAGTGTAGTCGGTGTAGTCAGCGTAGTCCGTGTAGTCAGTGTAGTCCGTGTAGTCAGCGTAGTCAGTGTAGTCGGTGTAGTCAGTGTAGCCGGTGTAGTCAGTGAAGTCAGTGTAGTTGGTGTACTAGTCAGCGTAGTCAGTGTACTCGGTGTAGTCAGTGTAGTCGGTGTAGTCAGCGTAGTCAGTGTAGTCCGTGTAGTCGGTGTAGTCAGTGTAGTCAGCGTAGTCGGTGTAGTCAGCGTAGTCGGTGTAGTCAGTGTAGTCGGTGTAGTCAGCGTAGTCAGTGTAGTCGGTGTACTAGTCAGCGTAGTCAGAGTAGTCGGTGTAGTCAGCTGGTGTAGTGGGTGTAGTCAGTGCAGTCGGTGTAGTCAGTGTAGTCACGACAACACTGACCACCCCAACTACACTGACTAAATTAACTACAGACTACACTGACTACACCGACTACACCAACCATACTGACTACACCGACTACACGAACTACAGTGACTACACTGACTACACGAACTACACCGACTATGCTCACTACACTGACTTCACCTACCTACGTGGACAGTGATTAGATTTGTTATATTCGAGACGGTAGTCTTGGCTTTATTACCCTGAATATCCTGACATGCACAGAATGTATGTGCAGTAACAAAACAAGACACCGTCCTTAACAAGAATTGGAAGCCTTAACAGGAAAGATGTTAACTGGTGCCACTACTGTACTGCAAATTCACTATTCAGTTGTTCCTATTTTGTCAAGAATAACGAGAATAACTGTCAAACCCCGCCTGAATAAAGACAGCTAGAAGTGAGATGTTGTTTAATAATAATAATAATAATAATAATAATCAACTTTATTTAAAGAGGGTAAACACGTAACAGTAAAAAACTGCAAAACCAGTGGCCCTCTAATATATAATACAGTTAAGAACAAAAATAATGATAAAAATCTAAGAATCTAAAATTACAAAATTTAAATTAAAAATACGCTATAATATAAAAACTAGGAAAAAATTACTCTAAAAATGACGAAATTGATATAAAGAGAGTTTAACTAAAAGGTAAAATGATCTTTGGCTTACTGCCATAACAGGTATGTTAAATTTGTAATAAATACACAAATGCAATTGTTTTGGATCATTAATATTAACATAAGGAGATTTAAGAAACACAAGAATGATTTCAACAGCCAAGAAAGTGCTCATATCTAGGCGGCTGAGATTCACGTACAGTTCTAGTGTAGCCCAACAAACGTTTTAACTTCACTTTGCAATTACATGTAAATTATGTAATACGTACCTGCTGGCTGTAGTTGGTCCAGATTAAAGTAACTTAACCTGGAAAGCCTCTGGTATGGGGCATGTATGGGGGACACATAGATATAATTTGTCACTTCATCATCTCCTTTTCTCTATCAGTGCATTACATTACATGTAAAATACTATTAAATAATTTGTGACATTCCCACAAAAGGGGAATTCTCCCTCCCAAACCACAAGATTGGGCAAGCAATGGTGTCTGATTCATCCACATTTGGGAGTCAACCTGTCATCCTTGTTTTGCATCTTTTTGTTATCTTTACTCACCCTGAAATTGTTCCTTTTGCCCCTAAGTATTAATACTTTTTGTCTCAAATGAAACCACACCTACAAATACCAAAAAAAAATCATACCAGTCAGTCAATCTAGAATATTATATTAGGTTACCACACATTTTCAAGTGAGGATCCTGGGAGGAAGCGGGTTACTCCCTATTTATGGTTTTACGGGAGGCTCTGGCCAAAGGTGGTGACTTTTTTTAAGCTCACAGTTTGCTAAAGGGTAGGAAAAAAATGTCATTTTAGTATATGAAAAGGTTACAAAATCAACTGAAAAGTGGACAAGATGGTGGCTTAAAGAAAAGTTTGGGAAAGTGTACCAAATTTCTGTAGAAATGAAAACACGAAACACATAAAAGCTTGCAACCTGTGAGTAGCTGAACCAGAACGACTGAAAGCCCGGGCAAAATTAGGCAATTATAGGAAATTTTATGGTTTTGGTTTATCCTTGAGGTATAGCAAAGGGGTGCAAATTTTGCTCTCTGTACCATTTTGGTAAAAATTATTATATTAAAAGAGAAGGGTTTGAACCTCCAGACAGAGCCTCTCCATATAAAACTTTATTGAGTACCCCCCCCCCTCCCCAAGGGTGAGGATGCACCCAATCCATACTCTTAAACAAATTTATCTGGATTCAGCCTTAAGGTGTAATGAACTTTTATGTGTTATTATAGAAAGAGAAGAAAAATATCGACTTACTGGTGAGCTGTTATGTTCTGAAGCAAAAGTGAATCACAAGGAAGTGTATACCCAGTTTGCTGAGCATACACCCTTTCATTCAAAATTTTCTACCTGGCTACCTGGGATCCCAGCATTGCCTTACCAGGATCCCACCTAACTGGACTAAGATTTTCTTATGTAACTGCAAAGTGTGTGAGGTGTGTTTATGCCAGGATCTGCAAACTGAGCCAGCATGGCTAACCAGGCCAGTTTGGCTCATTAGCCTCTTAAGGCCCAGTAATATGAGCAACATTTTCATAAAACTTTTTGCGCAACAATGTCGCGTTGCAAGTTGAGATTGTTTCTTGCACATATTAACACCTTTTTGCGCAACAAGTTTGTTGCTTCTACTTTTTGCAACATGAAAATTTGTTACGCGCAGAGGTGGTAATACGTGCAACAAACAATCTCAACTTGCAACGCAACATTGTTGCGAGGAAGGTTGCACAAAAATGTTGCCCATATTACTGGACCTTAAGAGGCCAATGAGCCAAACTGGCCTGCTTAGCCACGCTGGCTCAGTTTGCAGAGATCCTAGGAAAAAAACACCAAAGCATACCGTGCTATTCCTCAGGGCTATGATTAACATGTGACTAAGGCCCAGTTTTTTGGCAGTTGTACAGTGTCCAAATGAGTTTTTTTTTGACAGATTTCAATTAGGCAAGCCAAAATCTCAGGGTACGGCAAAGCTTGCCGCTTAAATACGACCTAGGAGCAAAAATGTATGTGGTATGGCACATGAGAGGTACAGCGTCTGAACTGAGCCTAATAAAACCATGAACACTAAGAATTACCTTGGAATGTTCACTGTGTCATGACCGACCAATCGGGTGTGAAATCAATGCAAACCACAAATTTAATGAAATACCATTGCAGCTTGTGCTTCATTCATCTTGTACCTGATTGGTTTTCTTTCCCAACATAATAACAGTCCAAAAATAATTCAAGTGTTTATGGTTTTGATAGTTTTGCTGTATTAAGAGCCATGATGCCTAACATGTGTTACGGCGGAGTATAGATCAGTGTTATGGATGAACTTATCTTTTGTTGCTATTAATAATTATTTACTCAAAAAGCAATTGGGTTTCTTTAGATGCATATGAACATATGACTAATAGCTAATTGACAGCCCTTAATTGAAAAGCAAAGTTATCTAAGTAGCTAATGTTGCCCAAAGCGAAAGGGAACTTGGAGAGAAAACGGCAATTCTGCAGGAATGGGGATTAATGATTATGGACTTATATTCAGAGGACATGGGAGGCAAAGTTCTGTCCATGAATTGAAAGTTTAAATCTGAAAAGTTTCTTACAATAACTTATGTGTTACATAACTATTAAAGAACATTATTTAAGTTTAATGCAAGACACAAGCATCGAATCAAGACAAATTCAATTCAATGACCCTCTATTTAAATAATACTAAGTCCTCGTGGACTGAGCGGACCACGTGAGAAATATAACTGAATACAAATATTTGCCAACCAAGAGTAAAAAAAACATACCTGAAATGATGTACGAGCCATAGACGAAGGAAAAGTGGTTTTTCTATATTATTTGCATTGAATTTCCATCAGATTGAAAGCCGTTTCCACGTTGGTTTGTCCTACAATCTTTTTAACGGTCGAGCGAGCTAGTATGCCGCCTTCCCGAATGAGCACGAATTGTGGTCAGCGGACGTTTACTACTTAGTGTACACTAAAAATAACATGCCCTGAAAGAACAGCCGTTTTTGCGGTTCTGTTGTTTCCACGTAATTAGAGATTTTCCATCAAAATGCTAACTAAATTCGCTGAGCAAATGGTCGATTATTTAGCACCTACGTTCGCATGAAATACCTCTGACAAACAGGTTTTAGTGGAAATTCAAACGGAAAAAAGCGCACTTAAAGAGATTCTCGTCTGTGTGTAAAAAAGCAAAACAAAACAAAAAAAAACAAATAATGTAGACTCCTGATCGCGAGAAGGGCTAGTTTTGCAGCGTTTTTGTATCACGCTCAATTTTTTTTGTTTTTGCTTATCCACAATCCTCTTCTAAGCAGTACCGGTACCGGGCAATGTTTTTGTTACGCCCACTTCAAACTGGCGGCCGAAAAACGTTTTTAAAGAAAAACAATCTGTTTTCAAAATCCACAGATTAGTTGGATTTAAATCAATTCTCTGTTGCTTCTCTCAACTGGCACTACCGAAATGTTAGTTTTTAATAATTAACCAAATATTCGTCTACACACAAACTGCGACTTGTTGCTGAAGCCAAACAGTAAAACAGTGCTTAATTTTAAACATGTGAATAGGTTGTTCAAGATAATGAAAAACGCAGATGTCCCCCATCTTGAAGTGGGTTTTAAAAACTTAGCTTGGGGTGGGGGTGGGGGTGGGGGTGGGGATGAACCCCTAAAATCTCGGTGGGCGATGTGCAGCAAATGTCTTGAAACAATTACACAATTTCGGACAACAATGTGATTTTTTTCTACCCTGTTTCAGGCCTGACCCAAAATCTGATGCCCCTCATCAAAACTGTCCAAAAAAGGATTGCAACTACCTAGGAACTGCTTCAATTTACGTAAAACGTTTGAGAAGGGCTTCAATTTCTCTATATTAATCAAAAGACCATTCTCAAGGGATGAAAATAGCCAATTCCAGACCACAACTCGCAAACCTTACCCTAATTCAGACCAAAACGACACAAAAATCATTACCTTTCATGCCGCCCACACCTATCTGGCTTTTATGTAGAAGGTTTGTGCAGTCTCCCTTTTTGATTTTCATGTCGTTTACAAGGTTCAGGCAATCTCTCTGTTTTACTTTCTTTCTACAATTTCCCTCTTTTACATTTGTGGGGAGCAAGGTTGGTGTAGCGGTGGGAGCACTTGCCTCCCACCTCTGTGACCCGGGTTCGGTTCCAGTGGTTGGCACGTGGGTTGAGTTTGTTGTTGGTTTTGTCCTTGCTCCGAGGGTTTTTTTTTAGAGTTCTCCAAATTTTCCTCTCTCCACAAAAACCAACACTTCCAAATTCCAATATAACCTGGACATCAAGTGTTTACACATGATGTGTGGTCCTCACACTACGACGCTAAATTTGATTCACCTTTTTTTTTTACTTCATATGTTAGATACATATTCTTGGCAGTCTCCCTTTTCCAATTTACACGCTATTTGCATTGTCTGGCCAGTCTCCCTTTTTCCATTTACATGATTTTTACAGGGTTTGGGCCACCAAATTTACATATTATTTACAGGGTATAGAACAGCCCCATATTTCTCATTTACATGTTCTTTACATGTTTTGTTAAAAAAATTTACAGGATATTTACAAAGAAGATACTGTAAATTTGTTCCCCAAAATTTACATGTTATTTACATGGTTCTTTAAGTTATAAGGGTTAAAGGGGACCATGTAAATCCATTTTTACAACAAATTTACAGCTTCTCCTTAACATGTAAAACAGCATGCAAATTCAATTTACAAAATGCCAACATGTAAATGTAAATTTACAAAACATGTAAATTAGGATTTGTATGTTGTAAATTACGATTTACATGTGCATGTAAATTTTCAACTTTTCCAGTGATATATGGTTCCCCCCTGACATCTCATAAGCCATTCTTGGTACCCTTGCGAGATTTCGCAGTTTTCATAATTCTCGTAAATCTCGTTGGGTCCTTCTGAGATCTTGCGAATTGTCGCAGTTTTTGTGATTCTCGTAATTTTTGTAAAATTCGCAGTTCTCGTTGGGTCCCTCTGACATCTCGTAAACCATTCTTGGTACTTTTGCGAGTTTTCGCAGTTTTGTAATTCTCGTAATTCTCGTTGGGTCCCGCTGAGATCTTGCAAATTTTCGCAGGTTTCGTAATTCCCGTAATTTTCGTAAGATTCGCAGTTCTCGTTGGGTCCCTCTGACATCTTGTAAGGCTTTCTTGGTGCCTTTGCGAATTTTCGCAGTTTCCGTAAATTTCGTAGCAGAGTTTAATCCTGGAAATGTCTCGTGCAAGTCTGAAACGTAATCTCGTAACAGCTGGGAATTCAGGGATGGAATGTCGGCGGCTTTTGCTGTATATGCCGCCCTCTCGATTCAGTCTTACTTGTTTTTCTCCTGGTGAAAGCCAGTTTGGAAACATTAACATTTAAAATAAGCTTATAGCTTATGGGACGCGTAAAACAATCTGCCAGATTTCAGTCACATCGAGTCAACACCGCACCATCATTGAAGCTAACCAATGAAAAAATTCGACTATTTCCCGAGAGTTCCGCAGAATGAGACAGTTTCAAATTTATTTGGAGATGTATTGTCTAGATCCTTCAACATTGTTGGTCAGTTCATGAAAAAATGTTGCCTTCTTTTGTTCTCAATTAGCGTTGTGATTGGTCAATTTTCTTTCAAGTGGCCCGGTTCGAGTAGCTGCAATGTAAAGTGTACCTGTCATTGTTTATCAAATCTGACGTTGCCATGACAACCACATAGCCGTTTTTTGAAATCTTGAAGTTATCCCTACGTCATGTGGCGTCATCAAGTCGTGTTGCGGAAACATTGGTAAACCTACCATCTAACCTCGAAGTTTCGCTGTCATAGCCTTAATACTTTTGGAGTTAAAGGAGAAGGTCACTCCAGAAAGTGTATATTTTTTTGTACTCACCAATAAAAAGACCACACTGAGTTGAGTTGCTGACCGCTGTTTGAGCTTCCATAGTCCATCCGATCCTAATGAAATTCCTCTCCAAAGAAGCAAAACATTCGTCATCGGGTGCCGCCATTTTGGATAGCGCTTAGGAGCTTGGCCGCGTATTCGTCACTTCATATCGTCCAAATTGAAATTGGCGCGTATCAAGTGCCAAGTACCAATATCAAGTGCATACCTTTTCGGCTGCTCTCATTTCTTTTTTGCGGTGCCGTTGTGAACTGAAAAGGAAGCTTAAACCACGACGGCAACGCCAAGGAAAACGTCACTTTAAAAATGACTTCCAAATATTTCAAACTTGTTCGCGGTAGTTTCAAAGACGGCGTTAAAGTTCAGGTAGAAAAAAGAAAATTCACTGTCGTGTGTTCACGTTCTACATAACACTTTGAATTTGATCATTTCACGTTGTTATTTTGCAGAGCATGACGGGCTTTGAGCTGCGCAAAACCTATTATGCTTTATGCCATGGTTTGACACCTTTTAGCTTTATGAAGATGGGAGGAGGTGTTATTTTGATTAGTTGTGTCCTGTAAAAGTTGACAATGCTGAGTGATGTCTATTACAATTCATTGCGGAAAAAAATAATTTGGCCTGCGTAGCTGGCGGTATTTTTCGCGCGAAGGCAAGAACGAGTGCGAACATGAGAATACGTAAAAACGAGCGCGAACAATATCGCAACCTACGCTTACTGATTTTAAAATAGGCTAAGCTGGTAATAATAATTACGACAGTGCCATGATGTCCAAAGTCATTTACTTTAATTTCTCAGTATATTTTCCGCCTTTTTCCAGCACCAAACACGGCAAGCTTAAAGGCTTAGGCGAGATGACACAATACATCGTGTATTTTAAGCCAGTTATTATCGCTCGATCGCTTTTGATTGCTGCAACGACAGAATAAGCCAAAGCGCGATGTTATACATTCCGCTTTCAGGTATCTGCTACCCAAGGAAGACAGAATAAGCTAAAAACAAAATGAAGCGATGTTAGACATTCCGCTTCCAGGTATCTGCTACCCAGGGAAGGCAGAATAAGCTAAAAAGCGATGTTAGGCATTCCGCTTCCAGGTATCTCCTACCCAAGGAAGACAGAATCAGCTAAAGCGCGATGTTATACATTCCGCTTCCAGGTATATGCTACCCAAGGAAGACGAATAACCTAAAAAGCGATGTTAGGCATTCCGCTTCCAGGTATCTGCTACCCAAGGAAGATAGAATAAGCTAAAGCGCAATGTTAGACATTTCGCTTCCAGGTATCTGCTACCCAGGGAAGGCAACAAGCTAAAAAGCGATGTTAGACATTCTGCTTCCAGGTGTCTGCTACCCAAGGAAGACAGAATAAGCTAAAAAGCGATGTTAGGCATAATCCGCTTCCAGGTATCTGCTACCCAAGGAATACAGAATAAGCTAAAGCACGATGTTAGACATTCCGCTTCCAGGTATCTGCTACCCAGGGAAGACAGAATATTAACTAAAGTGCGATGTTAGGCGTTCCGCTTCCAGGTATATTCTACCCAAGGAAAACAGAATAAGCTAAAGCGCTATGATAGCGATCAAGTATACAAGGGTACAGCATATTATCTAAGGAAATCAGAATAAAGCTAGAGCGCAATGCTAATATTTCGCCTCAAAGTCTCTTTTTGTTGCGATTACAAAGCTTTGTGGATCGGTCGTCGTTATTAAAGACGCGCGCGATTTTCAAAACCTCATATTTCCCGCCAGCATTGTGTTACACGCAAAACACAAATGCAATATAATTTTTTCAAGAGAACCTGATATTACCGAAAATGTTGCTACAGTATTTAGGTTGGAAACCTTCTTTTCTTGAAATACAGTAAGTAAAATATCAAAAGGAAAACGCAATGAAGCTGGGTAATGTTAATACGTGATACCAGTGTAGCTCGAATAAATTATAATCGGCGTCGTGAAAGCGCCACGTCCCATGCGTCCTCTAACATACATTTCTTCACATAAAAATCGATAGTCTTAGTCTAAAAATTGATCGATGTCGGGTTCTTTCTCGACCTACATACAAATCAATGCAACTTAGTAAAGACAATTATGCGCAGCTTTCTAAGAGGCATAGAGGAGAATTTGCAGGTTTACGTAATGTTGAAATAAATTCCCGCCAGATAATTCTCACACAAAATTATGATTCTGTTTTGACAGCCTGCCCAGGAAAATCTAATGAAATCGCAATTTCATGCATCAACCGGTTTTGATTATCGCAAAGGACTATGGTGGCGGTCTAGCAAAGAAAATATATCACAAAACTGAAACGACGAACTTCATTACAAACGGCGTGACAAGACCGAATAATTCTCTGGTCCTGTTTTAGGTTTCGTTTCCTGGCGTATGGTAACAAATCGCGCGACTCAAGCCCTTTGTGTTGCTAACACTCGACAGAGCCAAAAGGAGGTTACCAGAAAATCAGACATACCTTCCTTAAAATTATCGGACTTGCGCTGACTGCACTGGTTCTTTCCTGTAATAATTTTTGCTTCACGACGTGATCGCTTTTCTCCGGCATAATCTTAATGTATGTCATGCTGTTTTAAAAATAACCGCAAGGACACGTACCGACCGCCCGCGTTGATATAATTCTCTTCATTGCTGACAGAAATGATTGGCGTAAAATAACGCTTTTAATGAGTACATGCTGCGATTTTTTTTCATGGCCAAAGTCCCTCATGCAGCAAAGAAATTCTGTATCACACGTGCAGAGTCATTGTTTTGCTAATTAAACCTTTTGTTTTGTGACGTTCTCATCAGCCGTCGCTGTCGTGTTTGCTTACACAGTCCCAGACTGTAACAAA
Organism: Siderastrea radians; assembly: GCA_964017195.1. NCBI lineage: Eukaryota > Metazoa > Cnidaria > Anthozoa > Scleractinia > Rhizangiidae > Siderastrea > Siderastrea radians. The sequence goes on along the minus strand of OZ024892.1, from coordinate 41,610,020 downwards.
TACGTCCGAAAAAGATAAGGACAGAGCAGTGGCAAAGCAGTGGCTCGACCAGCTTCGCCATGAGAAGCGGCTCGGCTTTCCCGAAAACCTGGAAAATGTCTACGTTTTTAAAGAGCATTTTAATGCTGACTGCTTTGAAACCAACTCCTGGGTGGAAATACCCGAAGAAGGATTTAAGCACACAAGAGAGAAGTCCTCGTATTCTGTGGTGCAAGAAATACCTGCATATTTCACCGCAAGCAGTAACACAGTCACGTATGTTGAGGTCATCATCGCAGCTACTCCTGGCCACCCCGACAGCTCGCTTGAAAACATATGGGGACCATGCTTTTTCCGTGGTGGCCCCGAAATTGTGGAACACTCTTCCATTAGAATTAAGATTGAATGACTCTGGAGACATTTTTAAGAAGCATTTGAAAACTTACCTTTTTAAAATGGCGTTTAACTTGTAAATACATTTTTAATGTTTAGCTTTTATAGATAGTTTCCGTTTTCAACCGTTTTTATTTTATGTATAATATAATTAACTTTTTATTGTGAAGCGCTATGAGCAAGTAGTGATAAAGGCGCTATATAAATATATTATTATTATTATTATTATTATTATTATTATTATTATTATTATTATTACAAGTGAGACCGGAAAACAATATTATAATTATTAGTTAATCATTAGTAATACACCTCTCATCAAATTAGAACCAGTGTTTCATAAATTTTAAATAAGCCTCTGTTGTAGGTAATATACATTTAAACTTAAATATCTAAGCAATTTAAATGCTTTATTCAATAAGTGATTTGAAACCGGGATACTATAGTGCAATACGTTTTCTACACTGTAAGACGCTCTTATACTCACATTTTTCTCCTTATATGGTAAAATGACGCTATAGTTGAATGATGATGATGATGATGATGATGATGTACCTTATTTACTTGTATTAATTCCCAGGGATGTTAAATTAATAGTAGGAAGTAGTGAACCCTAAAACATCCCAGGGCATTGCTTTCTTTCTTACTCAGAAGGAGTACCTTACTGGAGTTAATTAATATGAAATTTAATTTAAATTACTGTAAAAGCTCTAATAGTCCTGCTCTCTAATACGCCTTCTTACCTACTACTTGCTAATTACAAATAAATTATTTGCTTACAATTATGTCATGACATTGGGGCTTGAAAATTATTTTATGTCTCGACTGATGCCGGGTATTATTTGAGTAGCCCCGCAGCTCTTAACAACCTCTAATTTCATTGGACCTTGGTATCACGCAGCTCTATTGTTTTCGGGGCTAGGGTCCATTGTTTTGTTGTTTGGTATATTGTTTTCTCAGCAAATCAGAGAAGACCTTGTAAGAACTGCGACATCGCCCTATTATTTTACTGCCAGACGAAGATGCGAAGAAGTGCAGCATTATGCATGTAATTATTAACATGTAATTCAGGTGAATAAATTCATTCAACTATTTTAAGTACCAATCAGTCAATCAATCAACCACTCAACCAACTGGCTGATAAATCAGTCAATCAGCCAATTAAAAAATAAATCATTCAATCAATCAATCAATGAATCAGTCAATCAACAAATCAATAAATCAATCAATCTGTCACTTCAGTGTTGCCAATGCGAATAACAAATGGTCCAGTAATGACAAGTGACTTTATTTGATGCACAGATTATGACTCACTCTCTTACTACCCCAGACCGTGATGGCAGTAGATCTCGAGACTTTAGTTCTTTTTGGTTTGACAATTTGCCACCAATAAGCATTGTTACTGATTGCCAGAATCTGGTACCAAAGAAAAACAAAAGGAATAGCCTCTTCCTAAATCATTTCAGAATAGTCTGAAACCTAACAGGCAATGAACTGACAAAAAGGGATCAGACTGTGGTGAATCAGTCAATCAATATAGTTTTCCCCATAAAGAGAATTCAATCAAATAGGTCTGACTCTTCATTCCTGGGATAGTAGTTGGGGGGGGATACTCCCCCCAAAAAAGATATGGGGCAGGGTGTGCTCATCAGATATTTTGAAGTAGAGCCCTAAAAGGTGTACTCCAGGATTCATTCCATTTTCATACATCGTCCACTTAGTAGTACTGAGGGGACAGTCAAACTAATCAATGACATCAAAATGTTAAGCAGAAAAAGACAAAAAAAATAATAAATATAATATAATAAAAAATATAACCTTATTTCAAAACTGCCCTTCAAATTTTTTATTTGAATTGATAAAGTGTGTCTGGGAATATAACTAAAAGTATAAATTTCTTAACCAAACCCTTATAATAAACTGCCATATTTTCCTGACATCAGGTTGATGGAATAAAAACCTGTAAGAAAAACAAAGTAGATTTTAATTATCGCAATTACCAATAGTAGGACAGTCAGTGTGCACGCGCCAGAGAAAAATGAGAGACTGCTCGTAGTCTATGAGAATGGTACCAACTTGGGCCGGTACGACTTCAGATCGACTCCAAATGCTTACCTCTGTTTACACGAAATGTACGAAACATGAAGCTAGTATATCATCTTAGGCTGTGTTTACACGAGTGACTTCATCCTGAGATGACTTTCATATCGGTGTCTGGTTATTTACCTGTAAGTTTTTACATGGTTTGGAGCTGAAATGGTGTTTACCCCGGGACGATTTCATCCTGGTGCTGAAGACCGGGATGAAATCGTCCTGGGGTGAACACATTTCAGCTCCAAATCATGTAAACATTTACAGGTAAATGACCAGACACCGCAATGAAAGTCACTCCGGGATGGGATGAAAGTGACATCCGGGGATAAAGTCACTCATGTAAACAGGGCCTTAGGCTGGTTTAACTCATCACTGCTGCTGAACCAATATGAATGACTCAGAACGGTTTGAAATCAGACTGGGGAGCCACTTAAGCACGAACAGGGTCCCAATTGGTCTGAGATATTTGTTTTGGGTATGCACGTTTAACAAGTGGCGTTAGAGCATTCCAAGCTGTTGGATAATAGATAAACTGGATTTTTAAGGATGGGATGGTTGCGGACCATATTAACACAAACAGAGTTTAGATTGGTCTCAGGTAAACACTTCATGCAAGTCTGACTTTCAGACTGGTCTCATGTAAACAAAATCATACCAGTATGAGTTTGCACCGGTCTCATGAAATCAGGGCGTTACTGCCCCTGGGTCTCTGAGGATGTTGTGAAACATTCTTAAGAGCTGTTCGACTTTAGGCTAAGGGGGTGTTTACATAATACCAGCATGATTTTCATTCTGGTACAAGTTCCTCCCGATTTCCTCTTGTTTCTCTGTATTTGTTTCATGATTACAGCACAAAATCTCATAACTGTACAAGTCATACCTGTGTGAGCTTGCCCCAGTAGTGGTACTGGGTCACAATAATCACCGTGGTACGGAAACCCATACATGGTATAACTGTTTGATTCATTCTGCATTAAGTTTTAACCCTTTAACCACCAAGAATAAATCTTACATCACTGTGAAAAATGGATTTTGTAACTTAAGTGGGTATAAGGTTTTCATCACCTACCCCAATGGAAGTCTGGAAGTCTGCCAAATTTTCTTTTTCCGAAAAGGCTGTTTTAGCCACCCAGTCTTCTATGTGTTTACATGACAATATAAAACAGATCATGTTCAAATTCCACACTAAAGAAATTTGTGCTTGTTCTCATGCACTTAAAGGCAGATGGTTTAAATCTCTGGTATATTTGAATGATTTTAAACTGTTTAACTGTGCTTAATTATGTTTGACTGGGTTCAGAAATTGGAATCAAACACTGCTGAATGCATATTATTGGTTTAATTGTGTTCAACTACCGAACCCAAATTAAACCGATCATTGCATTTGACCTAGTTCATTTTACTGAACAGTAAGATAGTACGTAAGCTGGGATAATTATGTGATTGATATCTTCCATGTGCATACCTTCACTGTAAGAAAAGCTGCATCACTGATCACTGCTGACATATACCATGCCTAGTATAGATAAAAAAAGGATCAGTGAAAACAACAACTTCAGGGCTAAAAACCGACAGTCTCCTGGTTGCCAGTAGCAATTTAAAACTGACCAGGGCCACTAAAAGTTGAGGTTTGTTTTTACTTAGAGTTCTACAGTATGTGGTACTTTTTCCACATGATTATTGTCGAAATCCCTGGATAAAAGACTTACTTCTCACCCAGGTTGGGAGGGGTCTATTCAAGTAAATATGGTTTTAAATTTTTTGATTTAGACTAGAGGATTTTGAAAGCCACTTTATCTAAATGGCCTGGTCCACTATACTAAGCGAGCAAGTGAAAAGACCCTGGGGACGAGGTTGGAATTCAAGGATACTGGCCCGAGTTGCAATTCAATGATTCAAGCACTGAAGTTAATTTTTTACCCTGCAAATTATGGAATAACTTAATCAGTAAAAGTAGAGAACGAGATGTACAAAACAATTACATTCACCTGCTTTGAACTCGATTATCTTAAGCATATTTTCCCAAAAGTGATCAACACATAACTTTTAATAAAAGTCTTACATGTACCTAATTCGAAATTTAAATTTGTTGTTTGTCATCAAATCATGCCAACTATAGCTTTGAACCTTACTTGATCTAAGAAACATTCGTGAGTCATTAGATGTGTATAAATAATTTGCAAGCAGTGAAGAAAAGCCCAGCTAATAAACAAATGGAGATGGAGATAAAATAAAGTATGTTATGTGTTATGTTATGTTGTTATGAGATGTTTACAACACGTAAGCTTAAATGATGCTACACATTTAAGCTTATCTGCCAGTATCAACATTAGGAGAATAGCCTGACCTTCTTGCTTTAAGCAATAGCTGTTTGAAACATTAATTTTAACAGCAACGCTGTAATTAAAGTTACTGAAAACATAAAGGATGCGATGCTAAACTTTTACTGGGCCAACAAAGAACATACATGTACGATTCACAGACGAGTGTACAAAAACTACATCACTTCATATAACGTTTATTTAAAGACTTACGAAACTTAATAAACTTTAGCTACCAACCTACGTGTCTATCTTTCGGCTTTTTGCTACCGGAACGAAAATGGCAGATTATTTAAGCACTGGACTAACGATAAATATGAAACATTAAACAAAAATGATCGATCGGTAAAGCCCTGCTAATATATTAAGCTGTTTACCGAAGACAATAAAAAGCTATAATTACACGTACCTGACATGAGCAATGCAGCGAGAAATGAAGTGCTGTCCTCTTTCGGAGAAACCATTAACAATTCTTTAGCAGAAATGGACCGACAGAAAGCTAGCAAAACACCTTTTCACCCCATTTTTCAGCTTTTGTCGCTAGCTATGCCGCCGCGCCTAAAAAGTGCACCAGTCTTCCTGAGCAATCCGTGACATTGGTGCCCAGTACTCCGCGTGCCTGCAAATTCACATCCCTGAGCTCTATGAAAACGAATTTTTTTAAAAAAACTGTTAACATAGTTAGAAAGAGCATAGTTTGAAACCAAATATGCTGATTCGTTTTTACATTTATATTAAAACCTCACAAAACAGGGGATTATCAAAAGTTTAAGGTTCATTTTTCATTGTGCTTTTTTCAAAAGGAAAAATAATAATGGACGTTTTTGAATAACTTGCAATTTTTTCTGCGATATTACTGTGAGAAATTACGAATTTATTGAGCTTAAAGCAGTTTTAAAGTGATTTGAATTTTCTGTGCGCTCTGGTCACGTGACCAATGACGTCACAACAGTGAGCATATCATGGTCGTTACTTTCATGCGAAGTACTATTAACCAGCCAAGCTTTGTTTCTCTCCGCCTTAAACTACCATAGTTACTGACTCCTTACCAGTCCCCTGGGAAATGCTCCTGTACAGAGCCACCTTAACTTTCAAATGCCAGATGTCAAGTGGCAATTTCCATATTGCCCATTCCAATGTCTATCAGGGCACGTTATCTGCTTTTGAATTGATGGAGGCCTGTTCTTGCAGTGAGCTAAAACATATTTTTGCCATAGTCACGTGAATAATGACGTCATCACCCTAACGTTAATATGAGGGATAACTTTCACGAAGTTGTAAATAACACATGGTACAGCATTCTCTTCGACCCCAAATTAACTAAGTTATTTTGCATTGAAATTTTTCTGGTGCAAAGCATTCTGGGAAGGTTCTTATTATAATTATAATATTGTTTTTAATTATTATTATCATTATTTTAAAAAAACCCAAACAATTCAGATTAAGACCACAAACCTACTGCGGCTCGATTTAAGCCATATTTTAGTTTTAATACAATGTACAAGTGAAAACAGATTTCTTCTTTAATAAATACAACTCTTACTCGTTCGAAGTGTATCTTCTATCTTAGTTTGTTTTCCGACTTTGGCTGCTCTCGACAGCAAACGCATTCTCTGGGAGTCGGCATCACTTCACATCTTTCACAAGTGCACCAAAATGTACGTTCTAATTTAATCATCTCCACTTTCATCGTCCTCGGAAGTACCGGCACGTTCTACGGATTGAGCGCAGCCATCGTATCGGAATACAAACAAACATCTTGGAACTGACCAATTTGACGATACGACGTCACGAATACGCTGCCAGGCTCCTAAGCGCTATCCAAAATGGCGGCGCCCAATGATGAATTTTTTCCTTCTTTGCAACGACCAGTAACTCAACTCAGTGTGGTCTATTGATTAGTGAGTACAAAAAATTTACGGTTTCTGGAGTGACCTTCTCCTTTAAGGAGGGAGCATTTATTGCCCCCCCCCCCCCCCCCAAGGCTGAGGAACGAAATTAAAAAACGCCCAAGCTGAATAGGGTTAAATGAAGTTTGTTTATAAATACAGACGTGTATCATGGCACACTTCGATGAAATATCAGACAGGATTTTACTCATCATGGATGTTTTATTTCTATCATTGCTAGCTATTTCCACTCCTAAGTTAACCGAAAGCTACAGAGGCCTTTTTTCACTGCTAGTTTTTTTTTTTTCGGCCAAGATACAGTCTAAATTCTTATTTGGATATCAGAGCAATTAACACGCCAAGTTGAACTGAATCCTCTCCCAGTTACAGAAAAGACACCGCTAGCACAGCGCTTGTCAACAAGACACTGCTAAATCCGTTTGTTGAGGCTGAGTTACACAATTCATCCTGACAACAGTTGATTTCACACCGAGCGCCATGAGCTTTGGCCGCTTTGCATACAGGGTTGGTACAATTTGTGCACTGTTCTGCTTTCTCACAGAACTTGGTGAAAGTTTTTATAGCAAGGATTTCGTAGTACACTTTAAGACACATCTCATTATTATCCTTAGGACATGTTACTTCCGCTTCTTCACAGTCACCCCAACTTGTACCGCTATGGCACTTGTAGCATTTTAGACTTCTCACTATAAAGAAACGACATTTTCATTAAGACATGTATACGAAGTCACGCTACTCATTTACAGAATCGAGTCTTCGTATTCGCCTTGCTATGCCAAGCTGAAGAGTCCTAACAATTAACACTTAACAGCTGTCCATGGCTGACACTTCACTGGAAATTTGGTTGTGCGCATGCGTAACGTTCTGGGTGAGCGGTGGAGGGTGTGTAGTGTATTCGTTACTGTTTAAATAGTTTACAATGAAACTCGCACGCTAGCTGACATTCAGCGTTGACTTTATTGCATCATCGTTATTATCATCGTTCATAACTAAATTCATCATGCTTGTCATTATGTTTTCTTCAACTCACGACTGATACCATCCCTCTGAATTCAGTCAGTAAGTAATTAAACAACATTACAAATGAATACACAGAAAAAAATCATCCAGTGTAATTATATATTTAGTTACTAATTGAAAAGAAAGGATGTAAACTTCGAAGCCTTCCAATCAAAATCAGTCAGCAAAGTTGCAAACACAAGCATGCGTCTTCATGTTTAATTCCTTAATATCTACATAATTTACAGTGAACCTTATGGCAAGGCATGATTTTAGGCGTTTTATTTTGCATATTGGGGATAATACTACGTTGATTTATAATAAGGATCTCCTTTGTACGTTTAGACGGATTGATATTTTTTTGGTCTGATTTGCGATCGGCATCTAAGAGTTGACTTTTCTTGATAAAAATGACAACTGAATCCCAAGAATTACAATCAACTATAACTTCATAAATAATTGTTATCCCAAGCCGAGTCATCAGTTTAATTTAAATAAGGCTATTTTAGCTTTGCCAAGTTAGACTTGGCTCAAATTGGTCGAAATTCATTATTGATAGGCATTTTTCATTTGGTATTAGTTTTCAACAGCGGAGTAAACCAAACATTTTTGCGCCACGAAGGTGTTTAGGGGCTTCACTAGAAATCCCCTGTTATAAAAAAGCCAAAAAACATATTTAAACACACAAACCATTTACATTACGTACCACTTACCAGAAGGAACGAAGGAAAGAGGGGACACGAACAACAAGATTACAGAGAGAACTTGAATGTTTTTCATTGTACTTTTTATCCATCGGCAAATCGAACGACAACTTTTGACCAGCTGGAGAAGAGCCTTCCTTGTTTTGTTAGAAGTCTGTCAATCGGCTTGTACATATGACATCATTAGCCATTCATATTAATTTTTCAATTTTGACGATTGTAGATAAACAAGAACATTGACAAGAAAAAATGATTACACAATGCCGTAGATTTTCCAACCTTCCCAGCCACAAAAAAAAATTTAAATAACCGTAAAAATCCTAATGACATTAATTAAATTAAGATATTAGCTGATTAGGTCCTCCGAATACAACATTTTTTGACTTATAGAAGTTCCCTGATATGAGCTATGGCGCGATCTAATCGTTTCGCGGACACCACGCTATCAACTCATCATTAAGTCTGCTGGAGAGAGGTCGCTGAAAAAATAGTGGTAGTAAACAGACCGCGGGTAGAAAGTCATGTACGCCTCGACTTTGTGAAGCCATCACATTGAAATGTTTTCTTTCCTGGTGCAGTCTCTCTCTTGAAAGTGGGTAGGTAGCACGAGGGCCAAAAGCAAACAAGAGAGAGAAAATACAAACGAATAAAATACAGCTCACAGTTCTATAAAGGTCTTCGAAAATGTCGTGAGAGGGTGGTTTGGATGTCAGAGTATTACTAATAAGAATACGGATGTATATGTTCTGGTTCAATTTTATCCTTGGTTCAATTTTTGTTTTGCTTTGTTTTTGTGTATGGTAATGTATGACAATGAGTTAAAAACAAAGAAAAATAAAAATTGACCAAAAAATCAGAGAAAAGGGAAAGGCTTTTTTACCTCTTCAAAAAAATTTAAGTCGGTTGTGTTGGACGGTGGGAGGTAAAATCTTTTAATGGTCTGGTCTCAGTGGAATATTACATATTAAAATTGTTGACTATACTGATTGGTTTGGTGACTGCAGAGAGAAGAAAAGGAATTCGGGGATAATCAATAAGATTGGACTATTATTGCTCAAGACAACGAAGGCTAAAAGACCAGGATGTTTCTCATGATCGATCCTGGCGATGTATCACTGAAAAATTATCCAACTGAACTACACTTCCGGCTTCCCGTTCTGTCAGAGTAGGAGTTATGTGTTAAACATAATTACATTTCCACATCCAGGTGATAACAGATACCGGCCGTAGCGTTCTAAAACCTTTCTCGATTTCAGTTCTGCTCTCACTGTTCAATTTTGCGTCCACGTTTTTGTTAACTTGTCAGCTAATAGCACTTCTAGATGTCAACAACACATTGAACATTGTCAGAGTTTTGGATTTCAGTAATGGATTAACCGAGCCATCCCCTCCCTTTCTCGCCTTCGATCCGCTCCCAAAACAAAAGCTATGACAGTAAATGAAGAAACTTAGTATAGCGCATTGCAGCGCAAAGTACGTCCACCTAAGGGCTTTCAATTGACTGCGAGCAGGCTGCCTTTCCTCCAAGGGACAGCAGAGCTAAAGAACACGTAAGCGAGGGCGAAAATCGCTTGCCGTGTGGGGACATGACGCGCGTGTGGTGACTGCGCGGCACGCGGGTCACGTTTCCTAGCCTCAGGTGCACGTGATTTTCACGCTTGCTCGCGTGTTCTTTTTGCTCCGCTATCCCTGAGTAGAAAAGAGAGACTGCTCCTTGTCTAGGAATATAACGTGGTGTACTGTCAAGTTATTATACCTACCAACATATAGCAGGTGTGAATCTGACAAAAGCAAAAACAACAGAGGAAGGCAGCATAAATTAACCCTTTAAGCTCCAGCTTCATTATGCAAATTCTCCTTACTGGTCTCCATACATTTTGTTCAGTACTAGTTGGGAGAACTTGTTTAAATATCAAGACAATTCGTATTTGGTGATCATTTCCTTGATTCTCATGGCCTGTACATGTTATAATGCACTGATATGATTAGGAGAAATTTGATGCTGATCACTATTGGGGCTTGAAGGGTTAAGAAAGCGAAATGGTTACAGATCGAATACAGACGGTAACCGTTTGCTCGGAAGCACAAGCAAACCGGCTCATATCCCCACCGTGGTCCAAGGGAGGTTTCATGGAAGCGAAAAGATTTTACCTTTAATAGAAAGCCTGTGATGAGCTCTGCAAGGTGAAGTAAATATTACGGTTTGTGGCGTTGCTGTGATGCATTGGTCCCAATGGCTGCCATCCTGGATTTTATTACCCCTATTCACACCCTGGGGGGAGGCCAGAATTTGTATGCTCGGACCTGGGACGTTTAGAACTTTTTTAATATGTAAGCCAAAGTGACTTTTTTCGAAAATTTATCTGGAAACAATTTGATGTTACCATGACGACCACATTTTGACATACATTTTTTCAGATTTGTAAATTTTCCCCTCTTTAATGTGTTAAAGAACTAAAGTACAAAAATGGCGCGAAAATTTTTTGTTTATATTTGATGTTATGGTGGTTTTGTAATGGGTAATTTTTGTGGTTTTATACTAAGTTAGGGATTTTAATCTAGGTACTAAGTTTTTGACTAGTTGCCTAGCTCCGGCTTTAAAGTACCTGCCATGCTGAGGAGGAGATAGCGACTTTTAATAATTAACGATCTTATTTTGCTAACCTTATCTAATACTTTAAATTTTTAATGTGTCGTTATTTTAGTTTTGTTGTTTAGTGTTTTTCTCAGCAGGACCTTTATTTTTACTTAACAGAAATTGTACTTATTGATTATCAACATTGTAAAATCCTTATCATCTCTGGACATTTATTTTGGTCGGATATGAGTTTTTCCCTAGCGGCAATTTTAAGAAACAAATATTTCTCTAGTCACACCCAAATCCCAAGTCTTGTTCACCTTGGTCTTGCGCGCAAGCGCGCATATCATTTACTCTTTCATTACTGGCAGCTTATTTGATTAATTATGTATCTAGCTAAGTCATTATAAAAGTCTAGGTATGGTTTGGATTATTCAGAAGGAGCTGTACCGCAGGACTGAGAAGCTGAACACGAATTAAACGTTTTAAAAAAGAAAGTGAAAGGACTAATATAGTGAGAAGTCATTGAGGCAAGCGAGTTCCCCCAGATAAATTTCTTTCACAAGTGAAGAAAAATAATTTTCTTGAAAACTCTTAGATCACTTTGGTGTTCAAGAAATCCAAGATGGCAGATCCAATTCTTACGTCATGTTACATGTTGTGGACCTCAAAGCAATCATTTTTGGACGTACCACCTGCCTTCTAAGTTTCATTGTCATTGCTTTAATATTTTCGGAGTTAAGGAGAGGGGGCAATCCGAGCCCCCCCCCCCACCCCACCTGGTACCAGATGACCCAAAATTTTTTTGTTTTTTTGATTTTGTGATCGTAGTACCACTTCAAAATACTGAAATAATTGAAATGATGAAAAACGGCTAAATCGAAAATTTCCTTTGCTAGACATGTCCAGAACTGAATTTATTAAACAGCTACAAGTTTATATACATGTTACCTGCATAAGTGCGTGGCAATGCAATTAAGATGTAAGTGCGTGTAATTTTTACATGATAAGGTGCGATTGCATATAGTTGTTATCACATGACAAGGTGCGAATGAATATGATTACTGTATTGTGTAACACCTTTCCCCTTTTCAAAGCTAAGAGAAAACAAACAAAGTCCATTACAGCGTTGCACATCATGTATTTTTTAGTTCACTGATTGTACTTCACGTAAATCGTCATTAATTCTTTAAGGCAGTCTCTAATGTGCTTTAGGCGGTCTATGTTGTACTGCTCTTTACATAACGTAGTCTTTAAACCTTGCAGGAAGTCTGCGTTCTCTTGGTGAGCGTCGGGGCCAGTAGGTTCTGTCAGTGGCGTCCGTTCTGATTCCATTAGTGTCATGGGCGTTGTCTGATCCATTTGTTCTGTTGGCCCACTTTATGAGGGTATAGATGCAGTTTCAAAGCGGTCCCAACTGTCAAGTTGTTCCACCTTCGCCTCCCTTATTTGTGCGTGGTTTCGCCGGGCTGGTCCCATTGGTGTATATACTTTATATATTTTAATTTATTTCACCGAAAACTGGTGACAACCATGCATTTTTATTCAATACATCCCGAGATTAAGCGCCTCATTTGAGGGCAAAAATATTAAAGAGCACCGCCCTCAAATAATGCACAACAATGCGGCGCTTAATCAAAGCATCATCAGACAGAACTGCTGGAGGAGCCAAACTAAAAAGACCTCTAAAAAATCATGTACAACTCAATCTAAACCAACCTTGGAAATTTATTCTCCTGTATTATTTATTCTTCTGTCTCGTGAGACGGTGAATGACATTTGAAACAGGTTTTTGTTGTTGTTGTTGTTGTTGTTGTTGTTTACATTTACTTGTTATCGCTGCCCTCAGATAAGCGCCGCCCCTTAAGAAGCACCGCATCCGAAACACTAAAACTTTAAAAAGCACCACGGCGCTAAATCGAGTAAATATGGTAATGGGTGGAGCTCATAAGACGTAACCCTAGCAACCGATTCTCCTCAAACGTTTCCAAGGTGCAGCTGGGAGATAAGCATACAGTTATCAAAACCAGTAAGTGCTGAAAAAGTATCCTCTCAAAAAAATTGAAAAGAAATCTTAAGGAAGGAGGTCATAAGGTTGTTTTACAAGGTTTAACCCCCCTCCCCGATAGTTGTACGTCCGAGGGTTAAAAGATATTTTTGTTTTTTATCAATTTTCATTGGCTTTTGTCAGTTAATGAAGCCCGCCAAGAATTTCAAGTGGTCGTACTTAAAACATAAATTTAATGAAGAAAACAACAGTTTGGGACTCAAATATGTGGTCGTCTTCGGTATCAACAACGAAGAGGTGGAATTAGCGAAGTTTTCAGACAAGAAAATAACAGTGCTTTTGTTTAGCCCAGGAAAAAAGAGAGCTTTAACTGAACATACTAGTTAGTCGTATTGACGGGATGGTCGTTAGGTGGAACTCACTGGATATTTGACATACATGACGTAAAACGGCCAGCCTCGCAGCTCCAGTTGAAGGTTGATAGAGAAATGCCAAGGAACAAGAAAAAACTAATGTGACGTAAACATTGACAAGCGGCCTTTTATTTCATTTTAGCTAGCTGCCATTACAAACGTATCCTTAACTACGGATGTCTATATAATACCCTAAAAGGCTTCTTAATTCCATCAACTGAAAAGTGGCAAAAAACTGCCTTAAGGTGACTCGATCGAAATAAATGACACGCTCTATTTCTCTCTAAAAACTCTAATAACATCGTCATTTCTCACTCGACTGCCTTGAAACTTTCGCATTTTACACACAATTTACCGAGGAATAATACATATGTCAACACGTAGTTGTACTCTTCGTTAATTTTGCGTGATTTTGCTTTTATTGAATACTACTTTTTTAATAAAATTGCCATTCTAACAAAACTGAGCGCTACGATTTGGTTTATGATTTAGTGCGTGTCTATAATGTCATGCCAGGTGAAGGTTAAATCGTCATTTTGAGATATGCAAAAAAGTATGTCGTCTGATATCAACATAGGATTTCATAGGATAATAATTGTTCCTTTATTTTCAATTAGTATGATCAAGAAATTCTAGAACAGATACGTAAAACCACCAAAGCGTGTAGCGACCAAACACCATCAATGCATCCCCCCTAGCCAATGTGCAAATTCTTCAAATTCTCATCAAATGCAAGGCAATTTGCATACCGCTATTGTGGAATTCAGATAACAACAAAGCCCTATACATAACGGAGTTTCGATAGTGCATCACTTTCAAAAAATATATTGTCCAAACCAAGACCGCCCCAGCAAAGTAAAATAGTGCAAAGTATGTGTAAACGATTCAGTTTCATGTTCCGGTAGTTTTATTCAATTCGTCCGGTTAGTTTTCATATAATTCAGAAAAACGTGAATTTGGCGACTTCGTTATATTTTGGCGCAGCAAGTGAGTTTATAATAGCCGCCCAACCTTTTTTATAGTTGCAGATAGCCAAATGCGGTTTGGAATTAACTATAACGATACATTGAACTTACTTTATCTGGAGTTATTACGCTTTTCAGTCAAATTTGGAAAGCGCTGGAGTGGTCCAAACTTTGAAATCCGTCTGGAGTTGTTATTTTGACGTTCAAATTGTGCCGGGATTTTGCGGAAACTTGAAGAGTCAAGGTAAGATGTTATTTTAAGCTGATTCTAGAAGTTTAAGCCAAATCGTAGCGCTCAGTTTTGTTAGAATAGCAATTTTATCAAAAAAAAAGTATTCAATCAAAGCAAAACCACGCAAAATTAACGAAGAGTACATCTACGTGTTGATATACGTATTATTTCTCGATAAATTGGGTGTAAAATGCGAAAGTTTCAAGGCAATCGAGTGAGAAATGACGATGTTATTAGCGTTTTTCGAGAGGCATAGTCAGCGCGTCATTTTTTTCGATCGAGTCACCTTAACTGCTAATTAAAAGAAACAAAACAAACTCAGCACGTCCTTAAAGTGGCCAATTTAATCGTATCAATGCTGCTAGCACAAACTGAGCTGAGACAAGTCAGACGTATCCTGAGAAAAGACCCGCTAATTTCAAGCAGGCTAGTCAGAAGTCGAGAACAAACTTAATATACAAAATTTAAGGTGGCTCCCTATAGTTTTAATAAGTGTGCCTCTTTACGGACAATGAGTTACCTTTATGACCCTAGATATTTACTCTTTTGCTTCACGTTCAAGAGCTTTTAAAGGAAGGAAAGTAACACGATGACAGTTTCTTTGCCGTTGTTAACACTATGAAAAACGCTGTTGCCATGGCAACAAAGGTTCTCAAAAATGACTGAATAAAAGCAATTTTTTACCTTTCTGAAGTTATTTCTCGAGTTATCGTCGGTGGATTTTCTTAATACCTGCTAGCTGAGTGAGAATCGTGAAAACGAATATTCTAAAAGGAAAAAAATATGGGGTTGTTCGGACAGGTGAGAAGATATCTCCGTATTTTATGTATTAAAGAATAAAACTGAATTGACACGTAGGAAATTTTTGAAAAACTAATATGTCTAAGAAGGGTTTTGGCTCTCAAAGTGTGCCAATTTGTAGAAAATTTCACCGACGGAAACCCGAGAAAAAGTACAGTTTATTTTTGGCTTTTGTGGCCTTTGCGTGTTGATGCCGGCATAAAATCTCGAGTTTACCACGCGCGCATGCGTACTGCTGAGAAAAGCATGAGGTGTTTTTATTTCGTTCGAACGTTGGTTCAACTGGTGTAATGATATGGTGAAAAACAAGTAGGTTATTGTGACATATTTCAGAGTTGAGTATGGAAGCAGTAGGCCTTTAAGTTACCTACAATTGAATATTATCTTGGAAATGTTTAAGGATTACAGCTAAAATTCGACCCGTGCGAGTTACGCGAGGAGATGTGGATGACGAAGAAATCGAAGTTGGTGGTCTACGAAGAATTGCAATCAGTCCCTCTTTTCCGTGCTGAGTAAATACCCTTTGTAAATCTTCGTAAGCCAAACCGCTCCCAGCAATTTTTTCAGCGATATTTTTTCTTAAAACACCATCGTCTCTTTCTGCGTTGAACAACTTGCCTCGGAAAGATTGCAGCACGGCGTGGCGTCGATCAAGGTACACGAGATCCTCAGCAGCGTCGTGGGTGCTCACCGGTGAGGAATGATCGATTATAGTTTCCGTGGAGAGTTCAAGTCTCGAACAAAACAGAATTTTTCTAAGGGCCAAAACATCTTCTAGTGCGTCGTGTGCGTTGAAGGAATCGTTGAACAGAGTGTTATACAAGGCAGACTGGTTGGGTTTTGGAAATGTGCCATCAGAGTTCTTCAACGAAGGATGTGCGCTTTTAATGAGTGCTTTGAACAGTGAAAGAGAGTCGGCAAAGTAAAAATCCAGCGATTGTAATTCATTAGTTAATTCCCTTCCACCATTTCTGAGGAGGATTGGAGTGTCGAAGCAGGATGCGTTGTGTCCGATGAGAACTGTAATGACCTGGCTGTTTGTTATTAACTTTGCTCTGTTTACAGATTGTGAGACAAATCTCAGGAAATGTGCGATGACTTCATTAAAAGGAAGAGCAGTTACAACCATGTTGTCTTTGAGAAGTTTGCGTTCACCACTGATATTTACTATTTTAAGTTTGTTAATTCTTGAGGCATGAAAATCGATGTCTTGTACGGGCAAAATGAACTTTGAGAAGGTATGTAATCCAGATTTGTCGGTTACCGATAGCTGGCAGACTTCAGCTGATTTACCGGTCGTGTTTGTTTCTGTGTCAAATATCAGAAAGTTGTAGAATTCTCGATAACTTTAAACTGGTTTAGTGGCATTGCAAGAGCTCTGGCCTGAACATCTGCCAGGGATGTACTTGTAGTGGAACAGGTTTGGTCAAGGTTAAGGCCTATTCCAGTTTCGTAAGTTTTTCCCTCTTTAGATTCCCTTCTAGCAGTCTGAGAGCAATTCTGAGAATGGATTTGAGCTCTTCGCCGCTTAAATTCCTTTGTTGATTTTCTGATTTTATCCTTGAGAACTTTTTCAGTCCTTTTTTGATTGAAGCTCAAGCAAAAGTTTCCAGGGTGGATATTAAGTTCTTCAAGTGTTCTGTTTACATACTCATACCTCAAGTTGTGTTGTGCTACTCCACAAGCAACACGAAAGTCATTGCTCTCGCTGCCTCCATAAAATCTTATCTTTGGATTTTTTGACCCAACAATACTGTTTAAGGCCTCATTTCGTTGTGAATTCAACAGTGGTGCTAGCTTTTCAGCAACTGCCTCTGTGCTGTAGTCATTAAATATATGTTCAAGTGCAGATTTTAGTTTGTCACCAAACAAGTCTTTTCCATAAGGAAGGTCCTTATGTTTATATGAAATGGGATTTTCCTTGAATCCACACCATGCAATTTCACAGTTAGTATGGTCCCCAAATGCATGAGGAACAATGCATTGAATAGTTGCCTGTATACCTTTTGGATTGCCTTTGTTTTGTGCAATTCCATAGGAAAAGCATTTTACTAGGTAATTTATTACCTTTTGTGACAAGATGGAACAGCCTGGAAATTTTCCATTTTGGCTCAAATTATATAGGCGAGTCGTTAGTGATCTTTTCATGTGGACAATGTCACTGAATTTTTCAACTTTATAGGTTACTTTTTCCCGAATGTGGGCTTCTGTTGTGGAGTCATCATCTCCAGTGTACATTGAAAACTTTACACCTTGTTTGGGGGCATTACTAAACATTTCCACTGCTGAGGCAGGTTCCATTGCCTTTGAAGATGCTGTGTGGTTTTTGCGGCAGTCATGAGCTTTAGCTACCTTTTGCGTAGTCACAAAATCTACAACTTTTGGTCTTTGTAGTATAGTCTAGAACTTTGCCGGTAGTTAAACGCATGACTGCAGCATGACCAGTACGGGAATTGTGCCCTTTACCACGCTTTTGCCAACCCATGTCAAAGGAGCAGTACACTGAAACCAGATTGTTTTCATCAGGTTGGGACCCACTGCAGAGTGCCTGTGACCTCTCTTCGTTCAGAGATTCTTGACAGCTAGTTTTGGCGACAATTTCAACTGCCTTCCCAACTTCCCTTTCCCTTTGTTTAAATGTAGAGGAATTTAGAGTAGGAATGTTCATGGTTGACAGCACATTGTTGATATGAGTCTGCCCAATTCCAGCATGAAGACAAGCAAGAGCTACTCGTGTGTTGACATCAAAAGCTGATGGTCCACGCTTACCAGATCTGTGTTCCCCAGAAGTATAAATTTTGTTGTCTTTGCCACAAAAAGGGCAGACTATCGAAAATGTGCTGGCTAATCCACGTCGTATCTCATCCCTGATGCTGTAAAATGACAGTGGACCTAATTGATAACAAGCACAAAAACATCTTAGAATAATAATACTATTACTTTGACTAAACTGCCAAGGGATGTGTGTTAAAAAGTGACCTGACCTACTTAAAGAAGACTTGTTACAATTTCTTGAAAATAACTCTTAAGGAGTTGTAATATACTTTAGGTACAGAGACAGGGCTATTAGAATCTCGACTGTTCTTTGTTCTTTTAGTAAGAAAGCGGGCTTGTATTAGCAATTTATGGGGAGGACTCTGAAAAAATATATATTCTTTAGAAGTGGGTCACCTAAATAGTGCTGAGAACAGAAGACTACACAAGCATTTAAAGGTTACTCTTAAAAGTTACTGCAACATACTGAAAGCACCCTTAAATAGTGTTACCGACTGGAGCATTGTCTATAAAAAAAACTTTTTGGAGAAGTAAGCCAGTTCCCCCTAATTTTGAGGTTACCCAAGTGCTCTTGCTTTTGTTTTGTTCAAAGGGCTAATATTACACCCCTTTGAGAAAAAATGCCTAAAAGCTGCATGAGCAATAAATTTATTGCTAAAGTGATGGACTGGTATGTAGAATTTAAAACTGCTAGCATACTAAATGGACTCGTTTGAAATGGCTTTTTTCATCACTTCTCAGTTTTTGTTTTCTTCTGTTTTGTCTGCTTGTCTGTTTTGTTTTTTTTTTTTTTGGAGTAGTTATTTTGGGTGGGGTGCTTGAAAAATATTTTTTATTGAGACTCGGGGGCTCCAAGGTAAAATAAGTTCACTCGACTAAAGAAAAGTAGAAAACAATAAAGAATATGAGGAGATATGCAAGATAATAATTTGTTCCTTTTTTGTTTTTCATGTAACAAACTTGCTCAATGTTTTACTCATGGCCACGAGATTGCAGCAGTTTTTACTGATTCTGTTCACCTAGTCAAAATAACGTTCATTATCGTTATTACATTAAATCCTTGGCATTAATAGTTATGTTTGCCTTGTTCTATTTTTCTTTTTCTCTGTACCTTTCCTTTGATGTAGCTCGCTAACAGTTGTTAAAAAGGCAAGTTTTTCATGCGGCCAAGACGTGACGTGTTAGAGTAAAACTGCCTAAAACTTGTACACAAATAAACTAATACCTTTCAAACAGCTAGAGCACTTCTTTAGCCCTTCTTGGAATACATCGAAGTCAATAATTCTTGTTCCTGAGGGAATGAGCTCCTGTGCCTTTTCTTGGTTCTGAAACAGTGAGTATTAAAATTTTCTCATGGTTTTATTTCACGAGCAAATATTGCGTGACGGGTGCGGTGTTGTCAGTGAAAACCGGCATAAATGTAAACAAAACAGAGAAACTCTTACCAACAAACTTCTTGTTTTTCGCTTGAAGCACACTTGGTCCTTCTCTTCACTGTCACTTTCATAACGTAATTTTCTTTTCACAGTGGTCCTGCTGTTCGCCAAGTTCATGGGAAGGACTTTTTTTTTACCATTTTTTTGGATTTTTTGAACTGACGAAAACCGGCCCGACGCGTCACGGACCAACTTCGTGGGTGTTTTGTCGTGGACTTCCTTTTTACTTGAGCAAGGGATGTCATTCTCTTTTCCAGAGCTGTCTTCTCCAACACACTCGGCGTGAATTGAGCCCCACAACGCAGTGCAAATACTCCCAGATAATACTAATGCGTACGGTGATACTGTCGTATAAAATTTTCCTCTATCCTGATTTTGTTGACGTTTGTTATCCGCGCAGGCCGGCAACCGGCTACAACATTTTCGCTGAAATACATTTCCACTGGCTAAATTTCGACAAGTCGACGAGAAAGCTATTTTTTTCCAATTGACTGCCGAGCGGCGCACAGCAACAAGACGAAAACATAATACGGACGCCATTTTTATTTTCCCCTTCGTGGATTTCGTGTGTTTTTAAAAATCCCGCGTGGGGTATTCGAGCCCAGTCTACGCGCGCCATGAAACTATAGGGAGCCTCCTTAAGAGCAGCAGGTTTTTTTCAGGTTCAGGTTTTGCATTGATTCCAATAAAAGACAAAAAGAAAATATAATTACCAAGATTCTTCTGATGACAGTTAGTGATTTTTCAATTGTTTGCAAATAATGTTATTGCGCCCACCAGATTTGCTTTGTAGTTTGCGCTAGCGTCACTTGTCAACTTTTAAAATATACAATAAAATGCTTGCATATTAGTGATCAACTGAGACAATCAACTTTTATATACCGATCTACAAAGCGGTTTCCCTTTTTACGAAAATGACACTTAACAAATTCCCGAAATTTATGCACTCGCACAATTTACTATCTAAGTAAGCATTTTCAGTTTAACTACTACAATTCACGCACGACAAGGAGTTCGTTTTCGTCAGATCCTTTTACATGCGTTTTGGAAAACCAACCTGAATGCCATTGCACATGCCACCAACACGAAGCCGCTGATCCTGGCAGCTGAGCCGGCGGTGCAGAGGTCTCCCCAGCAGCAGTTAACAGTACATTCACTGGCTCCGACGGCTTCGGTGAGTTTGCATTTGGGGTTTTTGTCCTTGTTGCAGTAATCTTTTATTCCACAGTACTTGATATAGCTATCTATGTCGTCATATTTGACAAATGCTTTAACGCAGCGATCAGCCATGTTAGATGGACAGGTTACGTCCTCCCCTTTGCAGTCGTCCCAAGGCTCTTCACTGGAGCGTACTTTGCATTTCAGGCTCATCACTGCGGAGAAAACACATTTCAATTTAACAAAGGCGTTATTTATGCTTTTATGTGAATATATCAGTGGCTCACCTAATTATGTGAACTGTGGATTCAACCGATTACAGAATGAAAACCATAACTAAGATGAAGATGTGATTAAATCAAGTCTCTGGCTAAAACAATGCTGTCTCCTTGAAGTTCATGGCAAAGAGCCTCAAATCAGAAATTCTCTTCTCCTTGGATACTATACATGTTGTACAGCAAAAGACCATCAAGACTGCTGGACAAAAAGACAAAAGACGTATTTGTACTGAGGGTTAGTATAATCTAAAGAAATAATAATAATAATAATAATAATAACAATAATAATGATAATAATAATAATAATAATAACAATAACAATAATACACTTTCCTGCTGGTATTTGTGCCTATTTGACCTCAGATTCAGACTTTCACCCTGTAAAATGGCATATTCGTTGGTCTCGTTGAGATTGCAACTATCTCGAGATTCCCGCTTACAATAAAAGTCCTTTCCCTTTGGATGCTGCATCAGTTTGCACAGTATTTAACCTCTTGATATCTTTAGTCTCTCGCTTTTATGAACAATCATTTGTCTCTGTTAAATGCTAAGGATAGATCGAAGTCTATTCATTTGATTGGCGTTATTCGCATGGAAATAAAAGTTGTTTTCAAGTTCTTAAAGTTCACATTTAACTTGTTTATTTTCATTAAGACCATTTACCGGTCTTAGCATGGACTATTCGGCAAGTTGCTAATCTAGACAGGCCATTCACAAATCAATTGTCAGGCATGGTCTCGTTTGGGAATTCAAAAAATGCAATTATCTGTGTAAGTTCAAACATGAGTAGTTTTGAATTTCCAAATATTCAGCAATGCTTTAGCTTGAATTTTTAAATGTAGGAATTCATGCAGTATCTCTCCACAATATCCCTTCACCGTAGATAACAAAGCGTCAACAGCATTATTTGGCACATTTTTTACGAAAGTGGGGGTGCTGTGAATCAATTCAATCTAAATGTAAAAATTGGGGGCCAGGTGTCTGCTGGAAAAAAAAAGGCAAACTAGAAAAAGGACGATATTTTATTCTACTTAGAGATAAAAAAAAAGAACAAAACAAAACAAAACTCTAGAAAAAAGAAGCAATACCCTGAAAAGAATGTTAATTTTTCACCGGTGCTGCGTTATTTGTTACGCCGGTGAAGTTTTCTCTGTTTCCGGTACGTTTTCTTGTGAATGTTTAATTCTACTTTGGTCTGATCAACAGATTGATTGGGACAGATTGCCTGATTGCATAGACCAACTCGTACTTTGCTCTGTTTATTCCGGTCTTTAAGAAATAAACTAACAATACCCGGCTGTGAAGAGCAGCTTAAATTCATCTTTGAATCTGACGATAAATCTTGCCTAGATCTGACGAACATAGGTCAGTAAATTTAACTTCCTCCTTTTTTGTAATTTTGTTTTCAGTTCGCTATCGTCCAAGGGAGAATTGTTATGTCAAAAAAGTGAAAAAGATTCTCAAAGGCAAAAACAGCAGGAGCTGCTTCTTAAAATACAGGCAGCGATAACATGAATAGAGTGAGAAGGAGCGAAAATCAGACTCAGGTAAGAGAAAATCGGGAGGGCCTTAATTTGCCATTTAGGTTGGCATTTTGAAGACGCTGCCCTGTTTGGAAAATTGCCATGCATGTTTGTAGAATAGTCATTTTTTGCTGTTTGAATTTATGTGAAAAAAAGAAAGAAATAAAAAAAAACTCATTTGCCAGGCTAAACATAGAGATATGTTTTTCGATTAAGCGGACTTTTTACGAAATCACGCTATGAGCAAAATGAAATGAAATTCGACGTTAGGACCTTAGGAGGTAAAAGAGTCGGACAACTTATATATCGAGGACAGCTTTTTGCAGAAGCTAATAATCTTGTTTTAAGTTGCTGTTTTTCCTGCTCATTTTAGAATATTCCAATGAATTGTTTCGTTTCCCAGCGCCCTATCAAGTCAATTTTTTTGCCAGTAAAAAAGTACCTGATTGATTGCCTGTTCTCTTTCCTCGTATGTTTCCAAGTTTTAACATGGTTTTCTAACCTCGAAACAACGTCTTCGAAGTGCTATCGATGTGATAGCCGGTCGCTGCGATTTTTCTTAAGTTTACAACTTCAACACAGTCGAAAAATCGTTTTGCTGCGCTAGTTGCCCAAACGCACCGCGCAGCCTGCCGAGAAAAGATGGCATCCTCCTCCCCCGTTGGGATGCCTTGGGACATCCCTCCACCTCCCCCAGAGTTTGTACAAACGGGCATACGTACGTACGCTGACGTCACGACCAAAATTTCTCGCATTGATGGGTTACCAAATTTGCTTACCAATGGTGCTCCGCTCGCACGCTGCGCGCGCAGGCTCCCGCTATTATGCTGCGCAGGGTAGGGCTAACCTAACTTTTGAGTCTGTTTTACGCTTCTTTGTGGCCCGTCAATTTATAAACCGAATGAGCAGGTAGTATTAACATGCAGCACTGTTGGATAGTCGTTATTTTCAGTTCAAAATGACATTGAGGGAAGTATCCAGGCCGCTTTCAGTATCGCCCGTGGCTTAAAGGAGTCACACGATTGGTTCATAAAACAATAACAGGTAACAGGTCACATCTTGGTCACATCAACACTCCAGGCCCTCAGTGCGATTTTTAGCGGCACTGAAAGTGCGATTTCAAACTGCCTGAGTGTGTTAACCCTATTTCGCCTGGGGTTTTTTTGAGTTTCTGAGCCTGGGGATGCGGGGCACAAAGTGGGCCCCCCCCCATAGATCTCGAAAAGTGTTCACGCTCTTGTGATGAAACTTGGCACGCTTATAGTACGTCATTAGCTTAACAGATTGGGTTTATGATGTGTCGACTATGACGTTTCATGACGTCACAATGACGTCACAAAGCAGCCATTTTGAATTTTGAGCCGCCATCTTGAATCCCTAGTATGCCGTCATACAGTTGACAATGACGTCATCGTAAAATACATGAATTTGTTCTAAGAAGCATACTTAATCAAAACAAGCACAAAAAAGTAAAGGATTATCTTCTTTTTTCAAACGAAGGGGAAAAAACTGAAAAACAAGACTGAAAAAAGACAAAAAATAGTCAAAACACCTCCTGAGTAGACGGGTGCTATGGAAACGTCAATCATCATAGACATGTCATTGACACAGAAAAATTTTCCCTGATAAATTTCAGGAAAAGTCACGAGATTTTGTGATTATTCGTCCAGCCATTTCACGCCGGGCCAGCATAAGGCCTGAAGCGGCACTCTAGGAATAACTTTGTGTTTTTAATCCAGTGAAGCTCAAACTTTGCAACATAACAGACTTTTCAATTGCAAACAATCGTATGATTTTTGTTTTTCGATTTTAACGGGTTTTGGTGGGAAAATGACGTCATACAGATGACGTCAAAATTTTATTTTCACCGTATGACTAAACTAGTACACGACTTGGAAAGAATAGGTTGAGACAAATTCAAGTGTGAAAAAAATAATTGAAAAAGCTTTATCGGTTCAAAAGATATTGCATTTTGAAATTTGCCAAAAGTTCTAAATATAGTAACAAAATGGCGGGAAATTCAAAGTTCAGATTGTCGTATCTTTTGAACCGATAAAGCTTTTTCAATTATTTTTTCATATTTGAATTCGTCTCATCATATCCTTTTGAAATCGCACAATAAGTCAGTCATCAGGTGAAAATAAAATTTTGACGTCATTTGTATGACGTCATTTTCCCGCCAAAAACCGTTAAAATCGAAAAACAAAAATCAAACGATTGTTTGCAATTGAGAAGTCTGTTACGTTGCAAAGTTTGAGCTTCACTGGATTAAAAACACAAAAGTTATTCCTAGAGTGCCGCTTCAGGCCTCATGCTGGCCCGGCGTGTTTTAAAGTTATAATTCGTTAAAGTCAGCGCGGGCTGACTTTAACCCTGAGCTTCCCAGGCGAAGCTCAGATAAAATTCCGAACAGTGAATTCTGGAGTCTCAAAGTTATATTCATGCTTTTGAAAACTCACTAGCTGTTACGTAACCTGGGTATATTTTCATTTTTGAAGATTGTAGATAAACAATGACATTAACAAGAAAAAAGATTGATCTCGCAAAGCTGTAGGTTTTCCCCTCCCCAGCAACGAAAATGTAAAAAATATAAAATAATGTTCAGTAAAAATCCTAATGACATTAGCTGATCCGGCCTACCAAATACAAGCCTTCGAATAAAAGTTTTTTTGGCTTATAGAAATTCCCTGCTATGAGCAATGGCGCGCTCTAATCGTTTCAAGGACACTACGCTATCAGCTCATCATTAAGTCTGCTGGAGAGAAGTCGCTTAAATAATAGTGGAAGTAAACACTTGGCGGCTAGAAATTCATGTATGCCTCGACTTTGTCAAGCCATCCCATTGAAATGTTTTGTTTCCCGTTGCGGTCTCTCTCTAGCCTGCGTCGCAGACACTCTACACCGCCTGTATCGACGGTTTCGAGTTTCGACAACGCGTGGGCCGCCTGCAACGCAGGCTATCTCTCTCGTGCCGTGCGAGAAGCGTCCAATAGGGGGTCGTCTTTAGTCTCATTAATGAGGCGAAGGGATTAGTGAGGTTTTCAGACAACAAATTAACAGTGCTTTTGTTTGGTCCAGAAAAAGGAAAAAGAGAGCTGTATCTGCAGATACAAGGTAGTCGTAACGGGGTGATCTTTAAGTGCTGGCATATGCCATTAAGAGCATCCACGACTGATTGTGAACGGGGGGGGGGGGGGGGAATTCGAGCGTATTTCATTCCAATATTCCAGTATACGTCACGTGTGGTGTGCGCTCCGAATAATCTAGAATTCTACGGAGTCACGATCGCGTATTCAAGGCAAGAATACTCTTGTTTTTATGCAGTGCGGTTCACTGGATATTCGAGGTACATGACGTAAAACGGCCCGACTCAAACCTCCAGTTGAAGGTTGATCCAAATTAAAACGCCAATCCGAAACTAGAAAAGACTATGTGAGGTAAACATCAAAAGTCCCTTTATTTCATTTTAATAAGTTGCCATTACAAACGTAACCTTCAATATTACGGAGGTCTTACTATATAATACCTACAAATGCTACGTTTAGCTGAAAAGTGGCAGGAAAACTGCATGTACCCCTAATGGAAACAAACAAACAAACAAACAAACAAAAATAGCACGTTCCTTAAGTGTAAGTTTAATGGTAACATTGATGCCAGCACAAACTAAGCTGAGACAGGTCAGACGTAGCCTGCGAAAAACCCGCCTTTTAGCTCTTATTTCACCAGCTAGTCAGAATTCAAGAAAGGCCGAAGTTTGGAACAAAGTTAAAATGTAAAATTTAAGACCAGCAGGTTTTTCAGGTTGGGGTTTTATATTGGGTACAAAAAAAAACCTAACATAACAAACGAGATTCTTCCAATTACAGTCAGCGACTTTTCCACTGAATGCAAATACAGTTGCACACACCAAATTTGATCTACACTTTGTGTTAGAGCCCCTGACTAGTTATCACAGTACGATAAAAAGCTTACATCTCAAACAATGATCAGTTTGTTAATACAAAAAGCATACAACTTAGACAATCAAATTTGATCTACAAAGCAATTTCCCTTTTTGCGTAACTGAGACGAAAAAATATCATGCACTCGCACAGTTAGCCATCTTAAAATATTAAAGGAAGTTCAGCTAAACTACTGCAACCCAAGACAACAGGCATCTCTGTCGCCGGGTGCCTTTTCATGCGTTCTGGAAAACCAGCAGTGCCACTGCGCATGCCACCAACAGGATGCCGCTGATTCTGGCAGCTGAGCCGGCGTTGCAGAGGTCCCCCTCGCAGCAGTTGATGGTGCATTCACTGGCTCCAACGGCTTTGGCGAGTTTGCATGTGGGGTTTTTGTCCTTGTCGCAGTAATCTTTCGTTCCACAATACTTGCCATAGCCTTCTGCATCGCCATATTTGACATATGCTTTAACGCAGTGATCGGCCATGCCAGATGGGCAGGTTACGTCCTCCTCTTTGCAATCGTCCCAAGATTTTGCACTGGCGCATTTTTTGCATTTCAGGCTCACCACTGTGGAAAAAACAAATATTAATTTAACAGACGTCTCTTTGATGTTAATCACTGCCGCTACGAGCATATGGACAAAAAGACTGAAGACGCATTTGTAAAGGGTTAGTCTAAATCTGAAGTACCAAAAAATTAAAATACCAGTGAAAAGATGAACTATTCACAACTCTGTGTTTTGTTTGAATTGTTTCATTTTAGAATTCATTACTTTCCTGTTGCATTGACGACTTCTACATCTCCCATAATAAGCCATTTGTTTGCCCCTCCCCCCTCCCCCCCAAAAATGCAAATACTATTGTTTTCAATTTCTCTTAGGAACATGCATGTTCCCAAGAGAAATTGGCGAGAAAGTATTTGTTCATTCCTACCCTTCACTAGCCTGCGTCGCAGACACTCTACACCGCCTGTATAGACCGTCTGCGAATTAGTGCACAATATCGTGTTCGAATCCCGCACAGTCGCACGGACATATGTAGGCGTTTTTGATTGGCTAGTTTCTTACGCAGTTTATGATTGGTCCAATGATCACGTAAGATCATCACGCGAGATTTTGTGACAACAAGAGAAATACAAATATATTCAGAAATTGTACATTGTATTTGCATATGAATACCTGAATACCTTATGTGTGATTCGCCAGTTAACTGTTGTTTATGTTTGCGTGACATTGAAAAGAGTTACGAACGACTAATCTTAGAAAGATGTAGCAAGGACTTCGACATTCTCGCCGAAATCGAAAGCTTCGAAATCTCGCCCCTCGACAGCAAGTACATATGCAGACAGTGTGTTGCGAAACTAAAAAAACGTCGTGGACTTCTCATCCAAAAAGGACAAGTAGAATCCGAGTTAAAAAATATCTGCGAGAAAGCAAAGAGAGCAGGAGAGTCATTGGAGAACGATGTGGATGCAACGGCAGCAAAAAGGGCAGAACTGTGGAACCTGAGAGTTTTCCTCTACGACAATGTAATTGCCATTAATTACTTGTTCGACGATATCTGGGTCCTCTTCGTCAGTAATAGCGATCGCTGGCACTCCATTGTTGTTGAGAAAAAGAACTTGGTCTTCTATTAAAGATCGTAAAGGCGAAATCACGACCACAGGACTGGAGCCCCGAGGTTTATCAAGCAGAGCATCTGCAGAGATTGGAAGACACTGGAAAATCAAGGATTTCCCGTAACCAGTCGGCAAATTCACAAACACATTCCGGCCTTCAAGGAATTCTCTCAGAGTATTTTCCTGTTCAGGAAGAAGGCTTTAAAGTTCGAACTGCTCCTTCACTGCTGTAAAAGCTCTTTGCCAACTTCCTTCTGTAAATTTCGACATGTCGAGCGAGGAATGATGTACCGTCACGCACACGCAAGAATTGGACCAATCGTGAGGCGCGTAAGAAACCTGCCTATCAGAATCGCTTACATATATCTGTGCGACTCTGCTGGGTGTCGGAACGAGCTTTTGTGCATTAATTTGCAGATGGACTATATCGACGGTTTCGAGTTTCGACAACGCGTGGGCCGGCTGCAACGCAGGCTAACCCTTCACACACAGCGCAAAAAGCGCAAGTAATAATTATGGAGTGTGACTCGTGCTGGGTGTCTGATGGACTAGAGAGCCCTGTTCATTTAAATCAGATTACAGTTGCACAGCAAATAAAGCGTTTGAAAAAAGTTTGTCAAATCTAGAAGCTGAAGCACTGATCGATTATATTGTTTTATTTTTTTTCTTTTAGTGATATTGTAGGCCTTTTGTTTTCTGTAGACACTTCTTGCATTTTTACATAGCGAACATTGACTATTGGTCACATGACCACAACCGGTTCTCAATTGCGCGTGTTTCTTGAGTTTTTTTCCTATGACAAATTTTGTTATAAATCGCTTTGTTCGGCACAGAATGTAAGTAGTTTCTTTGGTTATCTTTCTATATTCTGCTGAGTTTTCATCGTTTGACTCCAGTTTGTAATCGCTACATGGAATCATCGCAAGTGTCGGTTAACCTCCTTACAGTGAATTACTGTTGAATTTAAGCGTTGAATCACTGTACCGACAGAACAAAGTTAGACTGAATATTAGCAAATAGGGGCCAAGAGTCTGTTGGAAAAAGGCAAACTAGAAAAAACGGTAGGCGCAATAACCTAAAGGGAATATTAATTATCTTACTGGTGATGATATAATGCTTTATTTGTCAACATGTGCAGTATTGTTTACTTTCGGGTGTGTGTCCTTGTGGATATTTAGTTCTACTTAGACCAAAATGACCCTTAAGTCCGGCGCAGGGTTGCTTGATTTCATATTCCAACTCGCATTATTGACTAAATTCTGTATTTCACCTTGGAAAAAAAAGAACAAGAACAAAACAAACTTAAAATCTAGAAAAAAAAAAGCAATATCCTAAGGGGAAATATTTTACTGGTGCTGTCCCATTTGTCAACAGTACGTGAAGTTTTCTTTGTTTCCGGTGTGATTTCTTGTGAATATTTCATTCTACATTGATCTGTGCAAAATGTCCATTTTATGTTCGGCGATGGGTTGCCTGCTCGCATATAGACCAACTCGAAGTTTTTTTCGAAACTCTGTATTCCGCCTTTAATAAACGAGCAATACCCGGGTGTGAAGAGCAGCTTAAAATAATCTTTAAATCTGACGTTACGTCTTGCCTAGATCTGACTAGGAAAGGTCTGTAAATTTCGATTTATTATTATGATTATTTTTCTCTAAAAGGTGTATATGGGATATACAGGTACGCTAATTCCATATAGTTTGTCAGAAGTCGCTATCGTTCTATCCTCCTTAACTCAAAAACATGAAAAAGGCCGGGTCTCAACGGCAAAAACAGCAGGAGCTGCTTCTTATAAGACAGGCAGTGACAACACGAATAGAGTGAGAAGCAGCGAAAATTTAGAAAATACTCATGTAAGAGATATAGGGGAGGGCCTAAATTTGCCATTTGGATTGGCACTTTGAAGACACTACCCTGTTTGGAAAATTGCCATGCATGTTTGTAGAATAATCATTTTTTCCTGTTTGAATTTATCCTAATAAAAGAAAGAAAGGAAAAAACTCATTTTACCAGGCTATGCATATTAAAAACATGTCTTTTGTTAAGACTGTTTACGGAATCATGCTATGAGCGAAATGAAATAGAATTCAACTTCGTAAAAGAGGCAAACAACTTATCGAGAGCAGCTTCTTGCAGAAGATGATCATCATGTTGGAGTTTTTAAATAAAGTAGAAACTAGTTTTTCCTTTTCAATTAAGACTATTCCTGACCAATACTGAATTGTTTCGTTTCCCGTCGCCCTATCGACTCAATTTTTTCGCCAGTAAAAAGTACCTGTTTGATTGCCTGCTCTCTTTCCTCGTGGATCACCAAGTTTTAACGTGCTTTTTAAACCACCCTCCAAACGACGTCTTCGAAAGGCTTTCAAAGTGACGCGACGTGATAGCGCTGCAAAATTTCACTCTGGTGACGATATGATTAAAACTCGATCCCTTGCTAAAAATTATTTATTTATCGATATTTGTTTCGTTCTTCTTCCCTACCGACTAAGCCACTAACACGAGGGAAACAAAACATTTTATTGGAATCAACACGACTACTTGCTACATCTCTGCCGTTGAATGAGACGGGGTAAAATGAGCACTGCGTGGAAATTTAACTGAATCTTATACCTTACATTGGCTTTTTTGGACTCTTACCTGAGGAGGTGAAGACACCCAAGAACAGAACAGCAAAGAAAACTTGAATGGGCTTCATGTTGACCGGGCACGGGAGAGCCAAACAGATCGAGAGTTAATGTGTGATGGAGTGTTGATTCGGGTACGAGAAAACCAGCAACGGGAGTTAATGGTGTGCTTCGAATCCCTTGATGCAGCTGATAATACGGGGCGCACCCTTAAGTCTGCTGAATCATACTTGAATTTGCATACAGTATGGTAAACACCTAAATATTGGTTTTCAAGTAGCCAATGGGAACCCTGCCATCCTTAAACTTACAAAGGGCACAGTAGGTCATTTATAACAACTGAGAAATAGCACGGCACGTATTGCTTGATACGTTGCATTTAAAGTGGTCTTAAGTTTTGGGTCTGTCGATAAAATTCACGAACATGTTGGTTTACTACCATTTTCAGTTGAGCAAGGCAAGAGAGAAGTTTGGTCACAAAGTTTAACGTTCAAATTGCCATGTTGTCAAGGGCAACTTGCTCCGTTTCACAGGAAGACTGTTACTGATTTTAAGAAACTGTGGTAATTTGTTGGTGGAAAAGTAAAAAAAAAAACGGAAATTGGGGTTTATCAACCAAGTCGATTTGGTAAATTAGCCACCGGAAAGAAATGACAAAACTGATGATGTTTGAGTGTTAAATAGCTCAATTGCCCTGATGCCGGAGTTGCTAACACTCAAAATGTCAACTTTTGAATTAGTTTGTGGTGGCTAATTTACCATGTCAAATCAGTTGATGAATCCATGCAAATCATTTTGTTGCACTGTTGTCTTGCATTTTAACAAATAGGACTAAATTTACTTATAATATATAGATTTAGCCAAGCCTAAAAGCGGAGCCGCGAAGGAATAAACTGGTGTTCGTTTCTCAAAAATAGTCCTGAAACTTTTCGGTCTGAAATACATTTCGGCGCTTTTTTTGGCTCGTTCGCTTTCGAAAAGTGTTTCTCAAAAAGCCTGAAAGTGTTCCGAATTGTCCTTCAATATTTTGGGGATCTGTTCTGTAAAACCAAGCTCGAAAGGTCGTTCTAGAGGCTGAGCACAGCTTGATTAGTTTACTCACGAGCCGTCTAGCTTGGTGTTTGCAATGTTTCCATATCCTGTCATTAACTGTGAAGGCTTGTCAAATCTCTTTGGTTTATTGGCTGTTCGCTTGAATGAACTTGAAACGGCTCTCATTTACAAAAACAAGATAAAAATTATTCGACGGTTATCTTCATCGCGTTCGGATGTTAACAAATAACATGAACTGCCACTAAATAAAAATATTAGTCTGGTCAAAAATTTATACTGACATTTCACCCGGATTTTACTGGGATTACCCGAAATAAAGGATCTGGGGAGCTTCGAAGCACTTGTAACAAACTTATCGAAGAAATGTCGCGTAGGTTTTAGCAGCCGCGAAAAAATTCAAGCACTTGAGGGACACACATTACTTACGGGATAAAATAGCTTTAAACTCAAAACTGCTTCGCTTATATTTCGTTCTCTAACTTGAGACCATGGAGATTGAAAACAAACGAACAAACACCGTCCAGACATTCTTAACTCTGTTGCATAAGTTTTGCGGCTGCAAATTGTCTGAAATTCGAGCGCTTTAAAAAAATGCACCGAACTGTTTTTGGAAGCTTTTCGGGCATAATAGGTTTAAACCGACACCTGCTTCGCTTATAGTTTTTCAAATAACTGTTATATTTCGTTCTCTAACTAGAGACAATCAAGATTCAAAACAAAGAAACGCCAAACACGCTTTAATTAAATTGTAATTACGCCGGCATAAGTTTTGCGGATGCGAAGTAAGCCTATATGAAGTTAGGCGCTTTGAGGAACGCACAAAACTGTTTTCGGAAGCTTTTCGGATAAAATAGCTTTAAACCGACACCTGCTTCGCTTAAAAGATTATTACTATTGAAAACTTCTAGGACAAGAAAATCGACAGTTGCACAAAGAGATGGACCGGACGGTGAAAATTGAAAGCAAAGCTTGTGCAGTTGTCTTGCGGCTGTGCTTAGACCTACTGTTATGAATAAACAAACACAAAATAATAAACAGAGAAATCATTTTTGAAAAACATTTATTCGAAAACCCCTATGTTTATACTTAAATGCAATTCGCGTTACACTTCCAAAATCGTAGGTCGGTCCACGCGAGTGAAATCGGCTCAGCATGGCAAAATATTCAAGAATCTGTCACAAATCTGAGCGCATTTTCTAATATTTTTTTAAAGTCAAAAGTAAATAACATATTTCTAATGGCATAAATCAAATTTACATTTCAAAACGTAATTTCTTTCATCGTAATACTCGAAATCATGTACCTTAGACCTTTTAAAAACTTCACTTACTCGGTTGTGTTTCAGAACAGGGCAAACTCTCCGCCGCGAATGCAGCTTTCGTAACTTGAACTTTTCGCCTTCTACCGGTATTCTTTTGAACTTTTTCTTTCCATTTATATATATTAGATGTCTTTTTGTCAAGTACAAAACTTCATTACTCTCGAGCAATAGTTAAATGCTAAAGAAGCTTAAGCTTTTAAAGAAACCTCTTTTTCAAAAGCGACGAAGGTCATGCGATTTCCCACCAAGAAAAATTCCGGTTGCCCCAAAGGACCGTGCGATTTCCCGCCAAGAAAAGATGGCATTCTCTGCCCCGTCGGGTTGTCTTGGGACTCCCTCCCCCTCTCAAGAAAATTAAGGCATGGCTTCAAATTTTTTGAGGGCGTGGTTACCAAGCATTTAGCAAACTGGCCGGGCTTGAGAAAAAATGGCGCCGTTAGTGTGGCCGTAAGCTGAAATTGTCGAAGCGGTGGTGTTTATACGAACTGTTTATTTCGGTCTGGATGGTGGCGTCTTGCGTTAAGAATTATGGAAGTTATTTTGCTTTGGAGTCACTTCACTGGCGACTAAATGAGAACTGTTTAAGCATCTGGTGAAGTATATATGACGGGGTTCGCAGCACACGTTCACGCGGTAAGTCCGTTGTTCTTATTTTCTTTCTGTTTTGCCTAAGGTCTTTTCATACGGCTGTCGAAAATTTAATTTTTTTAAATTTTTTTTTAAGAACCATTCGAAGTGGCACACTTTCGTTTTACGAGTGGTTTTGGTTGTGTTTATTTTTCAGCCCATGTGCTGGCAAAACTGATTTTCTTCGATGTTCTCCCAACTAGCGCCCTTATATTTTCCTTAGTCTTGTTAGGAGAATATATCAAACAAACTTGTACATCCATTGGTTGCCTGTATTGCGAAGTTCTGTTAAACACAACGAGGTTTTTTCCAATAAGCAATCTAAAGATGCTTTCGTGTTATTAGTTTCTGCCATGTGTGTGCAAATTGTGTGCAGTTGAACATTTACGTGGCAATATTGAATATTTACAGCTCAGATTATCAAAGACCGATGATTAAACTATTATAAACGTCCAGGTGTTTCATAATTTACACCGTGTTCTCATGTGAATCTTGTATACAGAAGCTTCCTAAAGTTAGGATGTATTTATTTTACATTTTTGCAAATGAAATGAAAAACTAAGTTATAATTATGCTTTGGTACATGTATTTATGAGGAGTTTCACTAATGTCTTAGGTAAGGAGCAAATTTATCATTCGTCATTAATGGTTTCGCTGGTGGGCTATAATTTATTATTTTAACTTTCTTTTTAAATGGAGAAACTCCAGTACAAAAAATGGAAAAATTGTGGTCACAGCCTTTAAATTTGCCCTGTACCCAGCCATTATTGAAACCCCATATTTAGGCCCTGTAAACCTTGTCTACAAATGAACTGTTATCTTCCAGTGTTTTAGAAGTTCCTTACATAAAAGAATTTTCTTGTGGATGGAGTATTGTCTCCCATCCTCTTTCACATCATTGAAATTTGGTACACAAAAGTCATGGTTGAGTCAAAATTCTTTTTCCCAGTTGTTATGTTCTTCTTTTAATGAAGCATGTTCTGCCAGAATTCTTGTCTGCATCTGTGTAAGAAGGTTTTTATACTTGTCTTGGTGAAATGTACTCTTGGGGTGGAATTGCATGTCTTTTCTTGCTCTATCTAGCAGTAGGACATCACTTGTCTCCCCGAGAATTCTTGCAATGTTCTTGCAGAGCTTTGTTGTTATCTGCTTTGGCTGATGGCACTCAGAACTTGATATATCATCTTCCTTTGCAACTTTTTCATTGTACTCAGGTGTATTGACAGGGCTGTCATTTGTTGGGGTATTTTGGATGTCAGGGCTATTTACCGTGGACAATTGGTATCCATGTGAAATGGCAATTGAGGAGGCATTTGATATTTCTAGTCCCTTGTTACTTTTATCGTCACCATTATCATCACCATTGCCATCTTGGTCATCAAACATACCAAGTTCTTCATCAGCAACAGAACAGGCTCCCTCTAAACTGACCTCTAGTTTTTCTACTTGTTCTTCGATAGTGTCATCTGCCTCCACATATTCTTCATTGTCATCAACGTCGTGATCTTGGTCATCATCATCTTCATCATCACCATCATCTAAAAAATTGGTGTGAATCACTTGAATGCAATCACTATTATCTCCCTACAATCTTATGACTCTGTGGGGAATTTTGATATCTTCTTGAGCAAGGCACACATCCCAACATTACTTGAGGTGTTGCTCTTCTAAACTAAGGTTGCTCGACCTGAAGTGGTGGAGGGAAGGTCCTTGAGGTCTGAAACTAAGCTCGCCTGGACCATCAAGAAACTCCACTCCAGACACAATGTGCTTCCACCAAACACCTTCACCACAGACAAGGAAATCGCTTATACTCTGGAGATGTACCTGGTACTCTCTGGGGTATCTCATAAGAAACCTATGTGGTATGACTGTGTTTGGAAATGCTGGTAATGCCTTATAATAGTTTGAGATCTGGGACTCCTGGGCCTTCACAGCACTTGCTTGCCTGGCCTTTGTCATGTGTTGTTCTGCTTGGAGGCGAACAAGGCTGGGAATGATGATATCACCAAGGTATTACTACCAAGGTATTACTACCTTGCAAGGTATTAATACCTTGCAAGGTATTAAAGTGCCTTTCTTCCTGCTCTGTGTTTGTTGACCTCCCTGAAATGATCCTACTCTGTTTGGCAGTGTGTGCTGTAAGTGAGTGCCAGTACCTTCCATAAACTTTTCTGCTCGTGAGGATTTCAGGTTGGCCAATAATCTCTTTACATAGCATCGCATGCAAAAATGCTGTGTTGTGGAGGCGAAGCACAAGTCTTGGTGAGCGAGACTGGGCAGGCAGGTAAAGGAGCTTACTGAGCTCAGTGAGGGTATCCAGCAGAGACTGAACTTTAGCTCTGACTTTTCCTAAAAATTGATAGCAAAAAACATGTATAAGTGATATGCATGTATACAGTCATATGTTATGTTTACAGGGTCAATTTAAAAACTTAGATGATGATGTAACAGGGAACACAAACTTGAATATTTTTGTACAAATTTAAAAACCAGAGTTACAGTATTAAATAAATGATCAGTTTATTATTGATTCAAGAATTCTAAATATCTGATGTAGTAATATGGGTTTAAATAGTTTTGTTATGACATTTTTTAGGGAAAGGTTACATGTGTACCATAGGTTACTGTCCTAAGCTAGTTCTATGGAATAATGCTGATATTGCCCTAACCTCTCAGATATTGTGCCACAATGACAGCTGCAAGGCGATAGTCACAGCCACGAAGTTTTTCTTTACCAGCAAAGGTACAGTCAATGACGTCTTCAAACTCTTTCTTTTCTCCTTCCTCAAGGTGGGCTGGCAGTTCTGTGAAGACATTGCAGATGTGTTCTTTCACATCATGGAGTGACTCAGTTGGTAAGACTTCATAGTTTCCTGTAAAAAATAATAAAAATGCCATTTATGAACACTCACTCTGCAAAAGAACATGACAGAAGCCTTTCACCTTTTGATAATATTATGGTCCTGACTTGATGATTATCATAGCTAGACAACCATGGCATTCTAAGTTATTGAGCCACCTGCTCCGGTTTGCAAATTCACACAGTTTGAGCGGTCTAAAGTGTTAAGCCAAATACACCAAGCTATTTGTTTTCTGACATTACTGATAACTAGTCTTTTATTCAGCTGAACATCCTTATCTCTTACCCAAGTTGATTTGCTCCAGTGTCTTTTCCTGATCGAAGAACATCATGGCTGGTAGCCTTTGAATTGCACCCATTTCTTCCTTCAAGGTCTCTTGGAGTTCTTTTTTCTGGCCATCTGCAGGAAGCCCTCTTGCTTGACATTCATCTCTTAATTCCTCTAGGCGAAGATTCTTGAAGGGCTTGAGGCCCCCATTTCTTTTTTTCTGCCTGCAGGCCCTTGAAGAACTTTCCTCAGACGTTCACTCAATGATAAAAATGGTTTTTAAAGTGAAACAGATAAGCAGTTGTACCTTCTAGCATCACCACTGCATCCTGAACAGCCAGCATTACCACCCTTCTGTTCTCCACTCTCAAATTCCTGCTGTGGGCCATCACCATGAAAAAATCTCATGACATCTGTGATTTCAACTCCACTAGATGTCACCACTGTGTTTCCCAGGCTTTCCAAACAAGTCTTTCTGGTCTTAATGTAAGTGAGTTGTTCAGCTTCGGATGACCCACATCTTGCCAGGATGCTCTACAAGGGACTGCACATCAACATTTCCCTTTCCCTGCTCTTCCATTTCTTTATCGGTATAGAAAAGTGCCTCATCATAAACAACATTTCAGTTAACAGGAGGTATCCATGGTTTAAAAGGGTTGAATTATCATCCCAAAGCATAAGATGACGTGTCCTTTCAATATGTTTTAAGCATTCTTTCATGTCATTCAAATTTGCAGTGTCTAAGCAATTAGTACTTTCACCAAGCTGTGCAAACCTGTTTTTAACTTGTTCTGTAGTCATACCAGCATAGTATTCATCAGCTTGAGCACGAAGTAGTCCTAAGTCTTCATGTTCCTTGAGCATCCTTTGTCGTATTTCTGAAAGAGGTATTTTTCGACCTGACACTGTAAATAACTCAGTTTTAATAGTTCCATCTTCTGCAAGGACAACTTTTTTGTATGTTTGGGGGACAATCATTTCTCCAAGGACATATTCTCCACTCTCAATCTTGCTCTGTAAGTGCAAATTAAAGAAAATGAATTACATTTAGTAAATAATTTTCCCTTGTTCACCACTGGGTAAACAGTTATGTGTTAAAGCAGTGAACCCTTTAGCCTGCAAGCTTGAAATGATTGTAATAGCCAGTGAGAAGAATGTGCATGTTGATATTGGGGCTTAAAGGGTCAGCCAAAAAAAAATACGAATGAATTATTTACTGGTGTCAATTATCATATCATAAATTCTTCATGCAGGAATTATTAATATTAAGTAGAGCTGTGACTCTGACTGACATTGAGCCCAGAGGGTTTAAGAAAAGGCTATGCCACAAGAAACAAACAAACAAGATATAACAATGATACAAAATTTTAAGCTATCATCACCTTTAAGGTATCCCTTATTTGATCATTTGTGCGTGGTAGTGGCACTGATATCTCTCCACCCTGCATGCGGATTAGTCTTCGTGTAGCAGCAGGAGTGTTTTCTCGAAACTGCTTGAATCTGGCCAGCTGTACATTATTGGCTTCTAAAAATTCTCTGACAACCATGTTCCCCAACTTTGTTTGTTCCATCAGTCCATATCGGCGAGCAAGGTCAGAGTAAATTATCTAAAAGGCAAAAACAAACCTGTTCATTAGATGGGCCTCAGCACAAAAATCTGTTGTTTATTGCATTATACATGCACTAAGTATTACCCTATAATTTATTTATTTAATGTAAAAGCTCTATCAAGTCTCGGGGGGGGGGGGATTTTTTTTTAGTCTCAAAAAAGGGGGCTTTTTAAAAAGAGGAGCTTAATAGAGAGGGGCTATGGGCTTATTCTATATCTTCAATATTGGAGACACTAAGATTAAATTTTCCAAATTCTCATTGCACACTTTATAACTGAAATTGATATTTTCTCTGTGGCATAATTGTTTTTGTGATGTGTGTAGTTAGTCTTTTTGGCATGGGAAAAGGGGTCAATAGAGAGGCGGGGGTAATAAACAGAGAGGACCTTAATAGAGAGGGAAGGCTAGTATTTATTTGTTTATTTATTTATTTATTTTGGCTGATTGTTCTCCCCTAATGGGTAACTGTAGTCCCCAGTCAGTTCAGTAACTGTACAGTTACAATGCCATTTGAAATGAAATACTAACCCTGTCACCATCTTTCATTTCATTTACTTCTTTCAGGAGTCCCTCCTTGTCAAAGTCAAGGTCCTCAGGCTTTGGTGAGTGCCGCTTCCGTTTGCGGTGGCCATGGTCTTCAAGGCTTTTCTGTTTGGCAGCTCTGTTGTCTGCTTCCTCTGGGGTCTCAAAAAACAGAGCCAGACGCTGTTCCTGTCGCTGACTGTACGTCTGTCGTGTGCCCAGCATGTGTCACAGTCCCGTTTTGACCACTGCTCCTCAATTTGCCTTTTTTCAGTCCTCAGTTTTTCCCTTCGTTCTTTCTT
Source organism: Siderastrea radians (assembly GCA_964017195.1). NCBI lineage: Eukaryota > Metazoa > Cnidaria > Anthozoa > Scleractinia > Rhizangiidae > Siderastrea > Siderastrea radians. The sequence goes on along the minus strand of OZ024892.1, from coordinate 41,570,698 downwards.
CAGTTCAGCTGGGGATTTTTTCTCCTGCAGATTTAGCTCAGGAGTCTTTGTCTGGGCTTTAGCAAAGGACATGCCAAAGAGTTCTTTGAAGGGCCCATTAATTCCGTCGTAGTTTTTGCCTACTGTCTTTTTGATAGCCTTTAAAGTAGGCTTGACATTTACAGCATTTGAAGGTTGCAAAACACGCTTCTGTGTTTTTTTCACAGTGTCTTGTAATCCAATTGAACTGTTTTTACCCCGTGAGGGAAATAAAGTCTGAAATGAATAGTGATGTACATCACAAGCTTGGCAATTCACTCTTTCGTGTTGCTTTTTTTCGAGCTCGGGGAGGCTGTCCCAGTTACCTTGGTTGAAGTGCTCAATATATTGGCTCTTGTCCTTTGTCTTCCACTTCTTAAAATGTAGGGAAAGGGCCTTTGAGCGCTTGTCGTAAGCTTTTTTGTCCGCTACCACAAATCGATCGCAGTGAGGACTTCTGAACTGACTTAGATAACTTTTCCACCGTAGTTCTTGATCATATTCAACCTTGCCGTTTGGTTTAAAAAAGCTCTGTCTCACCGCAACGCGTGCAAAACCACATCCAAAATATTCTGTCATTTTTTCCTTTTAGTCTCCAAATGAAGTATTCACAGAAGAAAAAAATTCAGGTCTTCCTAAGATATTAACGTTAGAAATGATTGAAATGGACAAATTTGCTCACGAAGACAGAGTGGAAGCTACATTGAGTACAGAGTCTGAATATCATTATATGGCGCGCATATTAATGTATGCAACGTTATTATCCGAATATGCCGCCAAATTGTCGCGCATGGCACGACTAGCGTAAACATGGGTTCTTAACAGTTGGCAAAAGCTGTTAAAAAATTGGGGAAACACGACAAGAACTTCATTTCCTTTTTTTACTCGATATTTATTTCATCAGCTTCTCTTTTCAATAAATGTCTTAAATTATAAAATAAGATCTTGGTGTGACAAACCTTTCGTAGAAAAAATCCAGCACGTTTCGTTTCGGCTCTCCAAGTTGTTAATACGTTCACCTGTGTGGAAACTAGCTTACAGTAAAGACAAGCCGAAGAAGTTTTCTTCGTCCGCCATTTTCATAAAAAGAGCAACCAGGCCAGCTAAAAGCTGTTTCCTACACTTGATTGGTCATTTCATTTCCAGGGCAACGAAAGAGTAGCACCCAGTGTTCAAATACTCGGAGATTTCTCGGCCAAGATGGCGTCAGAAAATGGCGGCTGAATTGACTATAAATTGCCTTTTGGCACCACTTTTTCGCCCCGTCTGCTCGGAAGTTTTAACTTAAACTGATAAAAGGGAACCTGCCCTGCATAACCATACCCGGGCTTTTTTCAAATCGTTGGGGCATTTGATAAAAATGATTCAATATACGTCCTTTTGACGAATACTCGAAATTTAGGGCTGAATAAAATCCTATAAACGTTTTATTGTGCAAAGGCCCAGGCACAGCTTTTTCGTTCAACCCTTTCTGCTTGTAACTCTGCCTTTATATTTAGTGCAGACGATTGCGAAAGTGGTGCCATTTCTTAGCCAAAATACACGCTATTTTGGTGTATTTGAGACGTTCGTATCACGTGGTCACCTGACGTAATCACGTGTCATCACAGTTAAAATTTTTCTTATCCCAAAAAAAATTACCTGGGCAAATTTGAATGAATTTTGTTAAATCTTGGCCAAGTTATTCCAAATTTAAGGGAAAAATGCTATTTTCTGTCTGCGACCCATGCCTTAATTTTCTTGAGCTCCCACAGCGTGTGCGGACGGACGGACGTACGGATGTACGGACGTACGGACGGACGGTCACGTGACTATTACGTCACAACCAAAATTTCTTGGATTGATAGGTTACCATATTTCCTTAGCAATGGAGCTCCGCTGGCGGGCTTTGCCCGCAGGCTTCGCTATAAATCAAACTATGTATCAACTAGTCTGCAAACTTTTTATTTTCTCCTTTTCATGTCTGCAAACAATTTATTTGGGCTTTTTTTATTTTGCAAACAATTTTTTTCAGGATTTTTCATCCCCCCCCCTCCAAAAAAATAATGGTCGGTCCCTTATAGGATGATCTTAAACCTAAAGAAACTTAATCAATACGCCAGCAAAACTCATTTTAAGATGGACACCCTCAGCACAGTCACTAAGCTCATTGAAAAAGATTGCTATATGGCCTCCATTGATCTAAAGGACGCCTATTATTCTGTGTCAATCACACCTGCGGACAGGAAATATCTCCGTTTTAGCTGTCAGGGTTCACTTTTTCAATTCACTTGCCTGCCTAATGGCCTTTCCTGCGCTCCTAGAAAATTTACGAAACTTTTCAAACCCGCCCTTTCCGCCCTTCATTTAAGGGGCCACGTGTCAAGCGCATATCTTGATGATATGTATTTACAAGGGAAAACATACCGAGACTGTGTGGACAATGTTGTAGATTCGGTCCAACTGGTTGATTCTTTAGGGTTGGTCACGCATCCTGATAAATCCACGTTCAACCCCTCGCAACGACTCAAATTCTTGGGTTTCATACTGAACTCTATCGACATGACAATTAGGTTGACCCCGGAGAAAGCTAAAGGATTGCAAACGGCCTGTCACACTTTGCTTACCAGCCCCTCCCCCACTATCAGGGACCTCGTGCGGGTAATTGGAAAATTAGTGTCGTCCTTTCCCGGGGTTTGTTATGGACCCTTGTACTATCGATCCCTCGAACGCGACAAATTAAATGCATTACGTGCAAATCGTGGGAATTTTGATAAGAATGTCGCTCTTTCTTTCCAAGCCGTGGCGGAACTTGAATGGTGGGTGGATAACGTGACTGAGTCCTATAATGTCTTGACACGGGACAGCCCAAGTTACACACTCACTACAGACGCTTCTAATGACGGCTGGGGAGCAGTGTTTGGAACTCGTTCCACTGGCGGCCTATGGGCCGCACACGAGGCTAAGAATCACATCAATTATCTCGAACTCTTGGCAGTCGTTCTTGGGTTACAGGTTTTTTGTCAATCGCTTCGCGATACGCACATTCGATTGATGATCGACAATACCACCGCCGTAGCAGTTATAAACCATATTGGGACCTGTCAGTTCGGACGGTTTGAACGCACTATCTAAAAAGCTGTGGCTATGCTGTGTCTCGCGTAACATTTGGATCAGCGCGGCTCACATAGCAGGGAAATCCAACCAGCAGGCAGACCTAGAATCCTGCCAAAATAAAACAGAGACCGAATGGATGTTAAATAAGAACTCCCTCTCCTGCGCCTTAACTCAGATGGAGTTCACCCCGGAAATCGATCTCTTCGCTTCGCGCCTAAATGCGCAGTTCACCCGCTATGTCGCATATAGGCCTGACCCAGGCGCAGTTGCGATTGATGCTTTTTCCCTTGACTGGTCCACGCTAAAATTCTATGCCTTTCCTCCTTTCAGTGTGATTCCTGCTGTTTTAAAGAAAATAAAGAAGGCAAGGCGACGGGGGTATGCGTATTACCACATTGGCCCACGCAAGCGTGGTTCCCTCTGGCGGTGAAAATGGCAATTCGCGACTATGCACCCCTCAAACCCAACAAATTGCTCTTGCATCTCCCCAACCGGCCCGATGTGATCCACCCATTACACAAGAATCTCCCTCCTGGTTTGTCTCTTATCAGGCAAACCTTAAACTAGTCACGACATTTCCACGCACGCTAAAGACATCGTAATGGCTTCTTGGCGTACAGGCACAACTAAACAGTACCATGTCTATTTAAAACGATGGGAACAGTTCTGCCAGACAAAGGGAATCAGTCAGTTGAACGCGAGTGTCGAGAACGGAATAGATTTCCTAGCAACTTTGTTCGCTTCTGGTATAGGCTGCAGCACAATAAACACTGCCCGATCGGCGCTGTCTTCTGCTTTAATTCTCCCAACAACATAACCTTTGGAACACACACCCTAGTGGCTCGGTTCCTAAAGGGCGTTCTTGAACTTAAGCCCTCCTTGCCAAGATATAGCTCCATTTGGGGTGTTAGTGTAGTACTTGAACACCTCCGAACCTTAGGACCTCTAACCCAGTTAGACTTGAAAGCCCTCACAAAGAAAACAACTACGCTCCTCTGTTTGTTAACGGGCTAGCGATGTCAGACCCTCACGAAGCTCGATGCTGCCCTTATGCAAGAACTTCCAGAGAAAATAGTCTTTACTATTGGTGACAAACTAAAAACCACCAGGCCCGGGAAACATCTCGCGCTAATTGAACTGTTGGCCTACCCAACGGACGAGTCGATCTGCATAGTGTCACATCTAAAGCAGTACATAGCGTGACGAAACCACTCCGAGCGACGCATGACACCAAACTGCTTATCAGCTACACTTTTTTTTTTATAAGAACCTTTTTCATAAGAACGTTGAGGCTGAGATTTACCAAAATTTTAAGAACATGCTGAGAACATACCCCAGGCTGTGAGTCGGAGAACGTTTTTATTTCCCCCCATTTCTTTTAATTTGTTGTTAAATGAGCAGCATAAATAACTGCAAAAGCCTGATCTAACAATACAATTAACTCAATGCCTAAAAGGAAATACCTTAACGATAACAATGTTTTCTTATTCCATGATACACTACGTAGAACATCATATCGCAACTTGATACACCACATTCGGCGAACAATGCTCTTTGATACGTTTCCTGGTCACGTCCGCATTGTCTAGTTGAAATACTATAACATGTAACTTAAGAACATCTTAAGAACGTTTTCAGCCTCAAATCGTAAAAAAAAAAAGAACGTTCAGCCTCAGCCCAAAAATTAGACGTTCTTATAAAAAAAAAAAAAAAAAGTGTATGCCAAGCCGCACAAGCCAGTCTCCAACTCCACCGTAGGGAAATGGGCCAAAAGTGTTCCGCAGGACGCAGGAATCGATACAGGAACCTTCTCCGGCAACAGCGCTAAACCCGCTGCGACCTCTTACGGCGTTTAAAGTGGACTGACTCTCGCGGAAATCCTTAAAGCAGGCGGCTGGTCCAATGCCCAAGCCTTTGCCAGGCATTACCACAAAGGAACTTTTGGGGCGAGTATTTTGACACACTTTCAGAACATTTCCTCTTAGGAAGAGTTCTATTTTAATACACTTTATGACTTTCTAAAATAGTATAGTGTTATTGTTATTGTTTCGGTTTCGTCGCGCTGTCACGCAACATTGAGTTGCGGTTTTCCGGTTGTAACTCAGTGGATTGTTACCGTATACTTACTATGACATATTTTAAAAACGAGTCAGTTTGTTTACCCCTTTATACCTTTTTTACCACCTGTGGCTTCCTTGCGTGATCAGGTCTTTCAAATCTCATGTAGCTCCGCCGTGACTAGGACTGGTGACGAGGTAGAATTCTAAAAAATGCCCTCCCTTTGTGAGAGGGTTTTTCCCACCTTATGCTCACGCTCGCGTTTTACGATTGACTAGGCAGCATGCGCATGCTTCTCATGTAATTCCTTCGTTCCTGACTGGCGACAAGATAGAATTCCAATCAAACATCGACTTATGGTAAGTCTCGTTTAATTTTAGAATTATCCCGAGTAGTTAACAGAGCAGAACTGTCCATTAAAGAGCCAAAGTCTAGGCCCGCTGTAATTGGCTCAGCTGTTGCGGTGTCCCTGCCAACCTCCTTCTTTAGTTTAGTTTAACGTTGTATGTTTGTTTTCTTTGGCGAAGCTAATAAAATAAATAATAAACAAATAAATAAAAGACCAGGCTTACAAAACTACGAGGCGATTTTACCACAATTTCACGGCAATTCCAACTGATGCAATTTTGAAATTATTTACAGCGGCTGGAGGTAAACACATGCGTGAAACCTGCGAGTCAAAGTTCTCTTCGAAAATCCCTCAAGCTGAGCTGTTACCCAGACATCACCTGCGTCCTACACGGTTCACAGCCAACTTTCCTTTTTATTAAGGATAGTAAGCTTTGCGGTGTTTTACTGTTCTTACTGTCGCAATAGCCACGGAACGTAAAAGTTAGCGTGTCATGCTAGAGAGTTCGTGGCATCTCAGAGTACGATGGTCATTGTCATCCGATTCTCTAAGGGTTCCAGTTACTTATTTCAGTAAATCAACTCGGGTTTTCATCCTCTTTTGCCAAGCTGCGCCCTTCTGGTCCTTTATGAAAAATTTTGGCTCCCACCTTCCCCTCAGTGACACGAACCATCTTTTCCTTTCTCCTCCGCCTTTGCAACTTCTCGCTTCCCATGTCCCAGCTTCGCTAAGGCAGAGAGCTGCGACTATATTGATTGTGGAATGCTTTTGTTCTCGTCGGGAAATCGTTGTGAAGTCGCAGTCAAACGAACACTAGTTACCCGAGATCGAAAAGAATTAAAAATCTTTGTATTGGAAGAGTAGGATAAAAGCAATCTTTTCTAACAGATAAAAATACGACTGAGTTTGAAAAACTATAACTTTGCTTCTGCTTAGTATTTCTTTGTTTTGTTGATTGTGTGGTCTTCGTGTTGATTTAAAGCGCCTTCAAGCAGTTTCAGAACTTCCGTTTCGTTGGGTCGGATTTTAAGCCGTGTAGTTAGTCTCGTTTTTAATGACCCTCCCAATGCGGCGAACAAAAGCGCTGAAATCAAACTTACCGTTTTCCCCTTTTTGAGGAAATCCCCTATATAACCCTCACTGTCAAGCAGCGACTTTTAATTTGTTTAATGTTGCTGCGAAACTATTCATAGCGTCGATACAGCCAGGGCCTGGTTGTTTGAGACCCGATTAACCCTTTAAGACCCCAATAGTCAATAGCGACAAGCATCTGATTTCTCCTCACAATACCCCCTCCCCCCCGGTCACAATATCAGTAGTTGATCAAGCATGGAGGACACGAGAATAAAGGAAACAATCAAGCAAGACAAAATGTCCTGAATTTCAAACAAATTCTCCTAACCTGCTTCATAGGAAATTTTAGAAGGCTAGTAAGGAGAATACGAATTTTGATTTTGGGACTTTAAGAGGCTGTCTCTGTAAAAACCACCCACTCAATTTCGCGTCAAAAATAAGTTTGCCTGAAACTCTGTCAACAGAAAGACTTTACCGAGGCTAGAACTAAAACAGGTTTGGTTTGGTTCAAAATGATTTTCTGGCCGCAGTGGGAGCTGTTAAACATTTTGTCCCATCTGGGCCCGATTCAACGTCTCGAAAATTAAAAATTAGGCATTTTTTTGTGGCGTTTGCCCGCATTTGCGATTTTTCAGCCTAATGCTAATCGACATATTTCGATCAGATTTTGTCAAAAATACAGCTCACCTGCTTTGCAGCTCGGGCGTATTTCCAACTTCAGCCATTTTCCAGTTGCTCGGATGGCTCAATTCCACGATAGATCCTGTAAATAGGTGGGTATTGCCTTCGAAGATTTAGCACTGCCCCTGCCGTGTCGCTTGTTAGCGAACCAAAACTCGAAACCATGGCCACATCTCCCTCTAGAAATAGGCGATTAAAACATGATTTGTAGCCGAATTTCCTCGCGAATCGGACATAAACTATTCAACTTTGGTATTTAGGAAGATAATCGAGAACTGAGGGCTTAAATCTCGAAGAAATCTTTCCGTTAAATCGCCGAATTAGCTGATGAAACATGGTCGACTTGTGTTGCGATGCTGCTTTCACAAAGGTCCGCATAATTGGGGAAACCGCTGATTGCTTGAGGATTCTCTGAACCGTTTTTTTCCAAAATAATGGAAACCGGCAAAAATTTCATACCAAACCGTAATTACTAGAATTATTAAACCTTAGAATTCCCTAGTACTTTCAGTATTTTGCAATATAGTAATAAATATCTATGCATTCAATAATATGGCGTTACCTGTATATTTGCGTGATTACTTGTCGAAAGGGGATACTCCAGGTAAACGCTAGGGAAAGGTTCTCTTGAAAAAGAAATATTTTTCATTTTTTTAAGTCTTTTTTGTTAATGCAAAATGTTTTGATTCGATAAAGTTAACGCAGTTCTGATTCTAGCGTTTTTGTTTTCTCTTTACATGACCTAGATTTCAAATGCGTGAATTGGCATATGATGTTTGAATTTAATGGCAGACAACAAATGCACGATCATAACAAAATAAATTCATAATTACACGTGTAATTGACTTCCTGTTTTTATCGAGAAAGGTCTTCAGAGAGCCTCATGTATGATCTCCAGTTGCCAACATTCAGATGTGCTTTCTCTTTTAGAAGAGTGTTTTATTCTGTCCTCGTACAATTATTTGGTTGCTTTGAGCCCTCCAGTTGCCAACATTCAGATGTGCTTTCTCTTTTACAAGAGTGTTTTATTCTGTCCTCGTACAATTATTTGGTTGCTTTGAGCCCTCCAATTTCCAGTCCATTTGCAATTGAGTCTATGTTAGGGCTTCCCCGTTTAGCTTCCAGCTTTCAGTATTGTGATCCCCATAAGGTTTGACCCTCTAGAAAGTTGTTGCATAGGATAATATACTAAAGTCGCCATTTTTTGAAAGCGTCTAATTTTTGATCGACTGAAAAACTCCTAAAACCTCCAATTATAAGTGCTAGTGGATGGATTGCAATAAGCTGGCAATATCCCCACGAAAACCAGAGTCCAAATATAAGCCCTCTTCTCTCCCTTCCCCCATAGAATATCGCCTGCTACGAAAAAACTTTCACATTTCTTAAGACGGCGCTCAGGCCCCCCAAGGCCTGGCGTTTCTAATACGACTGCTAATGATAAGAATAACTGTAAAATTATAATATATAGATTTAGCCAAGCCTAAAAGTGGAGCCCGCCCTTTTTGTTTTGTTTGTTTGTTTTTTTTTGCTGGCAATTATTAATTTGTGAAAAAGGAAAAAAAATTCTACCCTCGCTGAGAGCCGAACCCGGCTCATCGGCGTCAGAAGCCGGTGATTAGTCCACCAGGCCACGAGCTTCTACTGTCATCTTTGAAATTAATTTTAATACTTATTTCTTTCTTCTTGACAAGCTGCCTATCAGCATGAAAATGCTGGTATTTTTCCTGGCAAAATGTGTTCGGACCGCCGTGAAAACCATGGTTGTGGACAGAAAAAACCATTAAGCACTAGCTCTGCTATATTTGGCGTCGAAACCGCTGCGAAAAGCTGCGAACTCAAGCAGTGTGCCGACCGAGTTCGAACAGAACCGACGAGGCAAATTTTCGCCTGAACTTTATCGCCTAATTTTTTTCGCCTAAATTGAACTTTTCTCCTTTCACCAAAAAGACAACTGAATATTCTTTTGAACTTTTTTCCATTAACAAATTTGTTTTTGACTTTTATTGTCTCTGCTTGTTTTGCTACAACACGGGTCAACATGCGATTTCGCGCCAAAAACACACGGGATTCAGCACAGGGTTATAGCGGAGCCAGCGCGCAAGCGCGCCAGCGGAGCTCCATTGCCAAGGAAATTTGCTAGCCTATCAAGCCAAAAAATTTTGGTAGTGACGTAATAGTCACGTGACCGTCCGTCCGTACGTCCGTTGTCTTTTTGGTGGAAGGGGGAAAGTTCAATTTAGGCGAAAAAAATTAGATCATAAAGTTCAGGCGAAAAGTTCAAATTTGCCTCGTCGGTTGGAACTCGGTCGGCACACCGCTTGAGTTCGCAGCTTTTCGCAGCGGTTTCAACGCCAAATATAGCAGAGCTAGTGGTTTTTCCCCAACCATGGTTTTTACGGCGTTCCGAACACATTTTGCCAGGAAAACACCAGCATTTTCATGCTGATAGGTAGCTTGTCACGAAGAAAGAAATAAGTATTAAAATTAACTTGAACGAGTACAAGAAATGCTCATGGCCTAGTGGATTAATATCCGGCTACAGACGCCGACGTCAAGAATTTTTTGTTTTTTAAATTTAACAATTGAATGAGAGTATTTTCGCAAATTAGTAACTGCCAGCAAAAAAAAAAAGCAAAAACAAACAAACAAACAAAACAAAAAGGGGGGACTCCGCTCTTAGGCTTGCCTAAATCTATATATTATCCAGTGTATTGGTAACTCTGTGGTGCGGACGGACGTACGGACGGACGGTCACGTGACTATTACGTCACTACCAAAATTTCTTGGCTTGATAGGTTATCAAATTTCCTTAGCAATGGTGTTCCGCTGACGCGCTGGCGCGCTGGCTCCGCTATTATGTGAACATAAAACAGATAAAATAGTTTTGAACATTAGCGGTCTTATTAGACGGGCTAGGGGCCCGTTTCTCGAAAGTCCCGGTAACTTTTCGGGCCCGGAAAGCTATTTTATGTGCGTGATGTTTGCATTAAAGACTCTGATTTTGTTTGTTTTGAAAGCTGAGCAAAAATATTCTAAGTTGATGAGACAAGTCGGGCTGATATGCGGGCTAAAAACTACGCAACAACGTTCCATAGATTTTGATTTTAAAATGCAGCTTCGGGCCCGAAACGTTACCAGGACTTTCGAGAAACGGGCCCCAGGCCTTGGGGGGCCTTCGCGCTGTCTTAAGAAATGCGTAATTTTTTTCGTAATAAGGATATTTAAGGTCGCGATATTCTATGAGAGAAGGAAGAGAAGTGGTTTAGGTTTTCGAGGTTTAGGGGAACCTAGAAAGAGATTTTTGGTCGATCAAAAATTACACGTTTCAAAAAATGGCGACTTCAGTGTATTATCGAATGCAACAATTTTCTAGAGGGTTTTTGAACTTTATGGGAATCAAAATACTGAAAGCTGAAAGCTAAACGGGGAAGCCCTAACATAGACTCGATTGCAAATGGACTGGAAATTGGAGGGCTCAAAGCAACGAAACAATTCTTCGAGGATGTTCTGAATGTTGGCAACTGAAGCATAAGGTATACATTTGAGCCCTGGAGTTCATGCATGAGGCTTTCTGAAGACTTTCCTCGATAATAACAGGAAGTCAATATTACACGTGAAATTATGAATTTATTTTGTTATGATCGTGCATTTGTCATCTGTCATTATATAAATTTAAACGTCACATGGCAATTCATGCATTTGACATCTAGGCCATTTAAAGAGAGAACAAAAACGCTAGAATCAGCACTGCGTTAACTTTGTCGAATCAAAACATTTTGCTTAAAAAGAGAAACAAAATGCAAAATATTTCTTTTTCAAGAGAACCTTTCTTCCCTAGCGTTTACCTGGAGTATCCCCTTTCAACAAGTAGTCATGCAAATATACAGGTAACGCAATTTTATAAAACGCGCGGATATTTACTACTATATTGCAAAATTCTGAAAGTACTAGGGAATTCTAAGGTTTAATAATTCTAGTAATTACGGTTTGGTATGAATTCTTTGGGGGTTTCCATTATTTTGAAAAAAAAAGCAGTTAGAATGTTTCCATTTTTGAGAAAAAACCAGTTAGAATCCTCAAGCAATCAGCGGTTTCCCCATTTATGCGGACCTTCGCGAAAGCAGCATCGCAACACAAGTCGACGATCCATGTTTCATCAGCTTTCGGCGATTTAACGGAAAGATTTCTTCGAGATTTAAGCCCTTAGTTCTCGATTATCTTCCTAAATACCAACGCTGGATAGTTTATTGTCCGATTCTCGAGGAAATTCGGCTACAAATCAATGTTTTAATCGCCTATTTCTAGCGGGAGATGTGGCAACGGTTTCGAGGTTTTGGCTCGCTAACAAGCGACACGGCAGGGGCCGTGCTAAATCTTCGAAGGCAATACCCACCTTTTACAGGATCTATAGTAGAATTGAGCCATCCCAGGAACTGGAAAATGGCTGAAGTTGGAAATACGCCCGAGCTGCAAAGCAGGTGAGCTGTATTTTTGACAAAATCTGATCTAAATATGTCGATGAGCATTAGGCTGAAAAATCGCAAATGCGGGCAAATGTGCGGATGCAAACGGTCATAACTTTTGAAATACTGAAATCGTACAGGGGTTTTTGCATATGTGTGCCGATAAAGGATTACACTTTTCCGCTAGGTAAGCTAGAGCTGTCAACTAAGGGTGCGTTTCTTTGGGAGAATCCGAAAACGGATTTGTGATCCCAGATCATATGGTTTCTTCGACGCCAAAGAAACGCAAAATCCGAAAAAGGATTATTTTGTCATGACAAGACAGGCTGGAGGCACGCAATATATACGTCAGAACGATATTTCTCTCGTACTGCCCAAGAATTCAAGAATCCGGATTTGGATAAGGGTGCGTTTCTTTGCGAAAATCCGAAAACGGATTTGTGATCCCAGATCATATGGATTCTTCGACACCAAAGAAACGCAAAATCCGAAAAAGGTTATCTTGTCATGACAAGACAGGCTGGAGGCACGCAATATATATGTCAGAACGATATTTCTCTCGTACTGCCCAAGAATTCAACTAGAATGGAATACAAATAATTTATAAACAAGGGCAGTATCTGCAGTAGTTCAAGTGAACTCGCTGTTTGCGTTCACAGTTAGCAAAATCTGGTCCCTGAATTACAGAAATGGTACACAAATGAAGTTATCCTGACGTGCCAATGCTTCTGTCTGTACTTTTGGAGAAAACGTTTCAAATATACGGAACGGAATAATCACCTGAATTTTCTTTTTCACGATCGAATGTTTTGTCACGCAAGATCGAGCGAAAATATGGCGAGACCAGTAAATTTGCATGGAAGACCGCTTGACAGATGTACTATTTTCGGATCCGTTCCCCAAAGAAACGCACGGATCATGAATCCTAAAAATCCGGATTTAGATTTGATCTGATGTATCCACTCGGAGTGGGGATTCTTCAGATCACTAATCCGTGATTAATCCATTTTCGGATTTAGGTAAAGAAACGCAAAATCCGTTTTTGGATACAAGAATCCGGATTTGGATTTTCCCAAAGAAACGTACCAGATTATAAAAAGAAGCTTCCAAATCAAGGGCGTTTTCAGCCTCCGTTCGGATGGCGATTGGTAGGGCTCATAAGACGATTGATTTCGCCTTTCAGGTTAAATCGAGAAGAAAACTGTTTCTCATTTAGAAAACTAGAAAGGCTTATGAGCAAAATGACATAAAATTCTTTGCTAGATGACGCGAATCGAATATTTTACAACGCCACAAAAAAATGCCTAATTTTTAATTTTCGAGACGTTGAATCGGGCCCAGATGGGACAAAATGTTTAACAGCTCCCAGCGCGGCCAGAAAATCATTTTGAACCTAACCAAACCTGTTTTAGTTCTAGCCTCGGTAATTAAAGTCTTTCTGTTGGCAGAGTTTCAGGCAAACTTATTTTTGACGCGAAATTGAGTGGGTGGTTTTTACAGTGAAACTGAAAACTGAAGGACAAATTATGATAACTTATAGATGTTTGTGTCAGCCAATTTAATTCATTAACTCAATGAATTTACACGAAAAATAATTTAAATGTAGGACAAAAAGTAAGATTTATCAACTGAATTGAGAAGGTAAATTAGTTACCGCAAAGAAATTCCAAAGCTGACGTTTCAAGGTGACGTTTCGTCAGAACAGTACTCTGAAGCAGCATACATTTGTAGAAACTTTTTTTGTAGGCCAGATGTCAGAGTGTACAGTGGAAAACAAAAGCACCAACAATCTGTCAGATAAATCTCGACTTTGATCAGTTATAAAAAATTGAGGCTAGTGCTGTATTAGCTTAATCGGCGTGCATGCTTTTGTAACTTAACAAATTAAAGTGTCTTATCGATGGCAACTAACATAATAACAAAGCAAGTTAAAACTCAAGGAAGGAACATGACTTTGTTTGTTCGTCCGAGGCTTAATTCTTTAACCATGGATCAGATGCAGTGGCTTGGCTTCCACCGCGGTCAAACGTCTGAGGTAGTTTTATTGTTTTAATTCGTAAGATTTATTTACGATGCAGACGAAACATGAGCAAGGATATATAAATTAGTGGGTGAGTGTAAATATATTTTCATTTATCTCAAATAAACGAGTTTCTTTGCTATTTAAATGTTCCGCACCTGAACAAAATTGCTCTTAGAAATGGCGCCGACAAGTCCGTTTCACGTTTTCAAACACTTAGAACTTTTTTAGTAAGGTTCGAAACATTTTAGTGAATCCACAGGATACTGGTACAGTATCAAACTTTAAACAGTGAAAATAATTCCCTTATCTTTGAGGTACTTTTCTTATTTTTCTCGTTTGACCGTGGTGAAGGCTTGGTAACATTTCGTGTATCGTAAGCAAGTTCTCGGGGCGTTTCATTTTCGTTAACCTTCATGGCTGATGACGGTAACTGAAGTTAACCACTACATAACTTCAACTTTGGCAGTTACTAAATGGACTCTAAGTGTGCCTCCTTAACAATATAATTTGTAGCCATATCATGGCATGAGATGAAGTTGCTACTTTGCCTGTTACTTTCCACTAGAAGGCGCTTGAAAGGTTTATGACGTCAAGTTCCTGGGTTTTCTCATCTTCGTGGACCATTTCTCCTCTCTTAGTGAAGAGCAAAACGAATGGTATTACTGCTGCTAACATGACAACGCTTCCTGACATGTAAAACGCGGCGTTGTAAGAGCCAAATTTGTCAGCCATTAAACCTAAAGATACGGAAATCAGAGAAAAAGATTATTTTAATTTTGAATAACGAGAAAAGTGCGGGTACTTTGATTAAAAAAAACCTAACAGACACAAACTTAAAATGTTGAATTTTTAAATGTTCCACGCTGTAGTAGGGCTAAAAGGGTATAAGGCAGACGGCTTAGTGGCAACATGTTATCCTCAATCGACAGCCAAAAATTGTAAAATTGTCAGTTAACGATTTTTCTTGGTAGCTCTTGGGACTGTGATTTCTCTGAAGCCACGCCCATAAAACGTGACTCTCTACCTTTCACCTTAAATTTTCGACGAGCATGCTGGGCTTATCATCGTATTCAACAACCTTCTTCCACCAAAGCTGAAAAGAAATAAAGAACAATCTCGGCCTTTTTCTTGTTTCATGCTTCTCAAAAGGCTTTTTTTCGTCCTTTATATAAATGCACACGAGGGAAGAGACGACTGACAGCTACTAGCTGATGAAAGTGTTGCGAAAAAATTTGATCCCGTATTCTAAATTAAGGTGTCCACGCAAACTTAAGTTTGCCTGAAGCTAGGCAGTCTTGGCAAGTGAACCTCACTAAAACAACTGCCAAACCCCTTGGCTAACTTTTGGCGGGAAAAAAAACCTAGTCTCTATTATCACGATCTTTTTGAACAATGTTTTGTGATAGGAAACTCGCTTTAACGGGTGCTTGTAAATCGTGTCATCAAAAGAGTTCACATTATTCTAACGTACCCCGCAGTGTTCAAAATCGTAGCATTTATCTAATGTGGCCGAACTATCCACGGCCACGAGCTGAATTTGTAAGGTTGGGGCGTAAGCTCAGATAGAGGAAGGAAAATTCACGATCGTGTGTTCACGTTGTCCATGAAACCAGGAGTTCGTTAAGTTTCTGTCTTCGTTCATATATCAAAATATATAACGTCACACAGAACCACTTCTGCTGATTAAATATTTTTTTGGCGACGCCTTTGTTGCTTTCAGTGTCGTCGATCAGGTTTCGGCGCCTATTTTCGACGACCTCCGTCTTTCACTCTTATATGGGAAACTTCTCCCTACAACGATGAGAATAGGTTCAGAAACCTACACCAGTGTTTATCCTATTATTGTAGGCAGTCTAAAAGAAAAGAAGACATAAAGCTGACAGCCATTTTTTTTAAATCTACTTACTGAGAAGCGGTTCAAGATCGTGAGCATTTGTTAGGTTTACGACCTTAAAATTTCAGAACACTAGGTTACAATGCGTCGGAGATAACTTGCTTAAAAGTTCATTCAGTTCAAGAAATTCTGCTATTAGAGAAAAACAGTCTAAAGGATAAGGGAACGGATTCGAGACAGTTCACCCGTCGCTCGTTATCCTAAAACTATTGTCAAATTAAAGTTGCCGCACTAAAATACAAGCTGAATGGTAATTCGATGCAAAAACATCGTTTCTGTGAGATTTGGGTCATGTTTTGTCGGTTAAGACTCGGACCTCAGGACTCTCTTTGTTGTAATGTTCTTATTGAGATTTGTTCCTGAGCATTTAATAAATTTAAACAACTGTTGCTATGGCCGTTTCTATGGAAAAAGTCACATACTGCTGATTAGATTTCTTGAATTTCATTGCTTTAATGCTGGAAATCGAGTGAGATTATTTCAAAACAGCATTCCCAAGTGTTAAAAGGTTACAATTTTGCCATTTTAAATAAGTGAATTTTGCAAACCGCCGGAACATTTCCTTTTTTGAGTATTAGACCACCTTAACTTACCTGCAATAGGTGGACCACTGGCCAGAAAGATTGAGGTAAATTGCATGTTCCACCCAAGCGAGGCTGGTCTTTTAGTTGCATCAACACACGTCATAATAATTACGTTCAAGGTTGTGATGAAAGTTCCGTCGCAGAATCCGTAAATCACCATAAATACAATCATAGCTGTGTAATCCTTGGCCAGGGTAACAAGAACAGACGATAAACCAACAACAAACTCCACTGACTGGTAGACAAAAAATGGATTTATTCCTCTGACGTCACAAACCCGCCCTGCTAGGACACGTGCAATGGCTGATGATAATCCGTAATAAATATATAGCTTGGATGCGTTGTCAGCATTTATACCAAGGTCTCCACAGAAACGCACCTAGATATCGGCAGATAATACAAACGTTCCCATTATGATTTTCATTATGTTGGAAAAGCATTTAAATAAATTATTATTACAAGAAAAAGCAGCCTAGTACCCGGGCGTTCTCTTCTCGCTCACACGGCTTGGCGGGAAATTTTGTGATGTCACCGACCTCATTCGGTGACGTCACGACATTTCGCACCAAGTCGAGTTGAGTGAGTGAGTTGAGTGAGTTGTCTATATTGTGTGTTCAGTGCGTGTTGGTTAGCGAATCCGACGAATAGGGGGTCAAACATCAGTGCTAATTAACTTTCGTGCCTCGCTTATTTCCTAGCAAAGCCACTTGTTACGCAAGCTGGATTTGTAAGGCAACTTTATACATTGAATGGTTCGTTAACTTACCAGGTGGATTTGTGGTACAAAATGTCCAAACTGCGCAACAGAAGAAGACAACGTTATGACCACGAAAGCAGGGACTTTCCACACCGACACATCAAGGAATACCCTTCTTCTTCCTGGTCTCCTCGGAGGAGGTTGGCTTTCGTCAATCTCGGACCAGGACAAGTGTTCCGGGTTCCCTTTAATCTCCTCGGTCTCCACATTAGGATCATAAGTGATTCCAAGCAAACAGGTGCCGAACACCACCCCTGCCATGATCCTATATGTTGTCTTCCAGCCGTAACTGTCTATCAGAGTTTGCAGAAGCGGTCCTTGAGCAAACACTCCAAGGCCTTGACCAGCGGACACAAAGCCGAGGGCCAAAGACCGTCGCTTTCTGAAGTAGTTGCTGACGACTACAAGTCCTGCGTTGAAGACGAAACTGGTTCCGATGCCAAAGAGAATGCTGTAGGAAAGATACATAGTCACAAGACCTTCTGATAGAGAAGCGGTGGCTAAGCTTGCTGCGCAAATCAGAGCTCCAAGTAGAGTTGTTAACCGGCAGCCGAACTTGCTAACGAAGATTCCGGCAAGAGGACCAGTAAAAAACACGAGAGCGATGGAAAGAGAACCGATCCAGGCTAAACAAAAAAAGAAAAGGAAATCAATGCAACAGTTGCATAGCATACCGAAATTAAAACAGCTGAAATTTGACATTGTGCGCAACACATAACTGAGCGTTTTCTCTTCCAGAATGATCTCTTTTATGTAAGCGGGTCTTAATGTGGGTATAAAACGAAGATAACAGGAAGGTGCACGTGCATCTAATAAGCTTTATTATTCAACAAATTGTCACCATGCCCATATATGGTAAGGTAGCCCTCAATATCCGTCATCCGTACATGACAGATATCCTGCGATATACGTAAATGACCATATTTGGAAGTGCACTGCAGATTTTCTTTCATTGCTTGTCTGGCAGCCATTTTGAAAAGCGAGGCAGTTTTAGCAGTGTTCTCCGAAAAAATTTTAATTCCCTGGAAGAAACTTTCCACGATTAAATGCTCTCAAAAAGTCAACAAGTATTTGCTTCAGCTCACAAAGATATCCAGAGGTTGACTTGGAATTTTCATAGTGAGAACTCAACCAAGAAAATGCTACTGCGAACGAAGCAGCACACTTGCTCACGGAAAGTTGTAAAGACTAATTAAAAGTTAAAAAGATTTTAATTCACAGGAAAAGGACTTATTCTCGGTAAGGCAGCAATATTTTTTTACTTTGCCTTGTCATTTCCAAACATGAGTTTGTAAATAAGTCTTTTTAAGTGAACGGTAGTAAGCTTCGATTTCTTGAAGTTCTGTTTTGATTTTTATTAAGCTTATGTGTTGCTAGCTTTTAGCGTTTTCATCATAGAGCCGTAGTTTTTCTCATTCTGAAAATGGTAGTCGATGGGAATTTGTTGAATAATAAAACAATTATCCTGCTCAATCTTGCGGAATATCCCCTGATTTAGCCCATTCCGCCTACGGCCTCGTCGGCTAAGTATCAGGTGATATTCCGCGCGATTTCGCAAGATAATTGTTAAATATTTGCTGGATCATACTTGCGATGTAGCAGCTCGTTCTATCACGCTATTTTGATTGTTTTAGCTAGTTTTATTATTTTTTTTGCTTGATGATCCTAATCAATAACTGTCACGAGGATTGTGTTTAACCGCGATAGGATGTAACCGCTCTGCAACAGTCAGAATTTTTATTCTACAGCTCTTGTCTTGAAAACACTTGTTTTCCGTGGTACTGTTTATTATGCTGTACAAGGTGGTTCTAACTTTTGAGTCTATGGATAAAATCTTAAAGTGTGACCATTCAAATGAAAGCTACTGAGCAGTGCTTTCCTGTGGTGCTGTTTATTATGCTGTACAAGGTGGTTCTAACGTTTGAGTCTGTGGATAAAATCTTAAAGTGTGACCACTCAAATGAAAGCTCTTGAGCAGTACTTTCCTGAGGTGTTGTTTATTATCCTGTACAAGCCCGCGGCTGAGTATGTGGATAAGATCCTAAACTGGGACCTTTCAGCTTCATTTTCTGAGGAACTGTTTATTATTATGCTGGAGGGGAAATGTTTTAGCTTTTGACACTGCCGGGATGAAACTGTTCTGAAACGTGGCCATTGAAATGAAAGTCCTTGAGTATGTGCGCTTAATAGGGTCTGACGGAGACGAAATTATGCTCGTAAAATCGAATATTATGCTTTCGGGCGTCATCTACGAAACCAGAGTATTATGCTCAAAGTTATGCTCGGCTGAAAGTTTTATGCCCCTTATTAGGCCGGACTAAAAGGACACTTTTCCCTCCCGCACCTATTAAATAAACATTTCTACTCCGTATTTCATATTACTTTTGAAAGAAAAGAAATCTTAGATGCAACTTATAATTATTCTATTCTATTCTATTCTATTCTATTCTATTCTATTCTATTCTATTCTATTCTATTCTATTCTATTCTATTCTATTCTACTCTATTCCATGCTATTCCGTCAAACATTTATGAGGCAAAGCTGTTCGAAACTAACAGGTAACCAGACTATGCCAAAATACACTGGGAACGAGCCTAGAGTGCTCAGTCCCTAAAATTTCTGCATTAACTCTATCATCTTTTTACATTCTAGCTGCTGGAAAAAATAGCATACAGTTATTATGACAATTCCTAAGGTTTTCAGAAATGCAACATAGCAGAAATATGCTGCAAAATATGCGTATTGTGCCTGCATTATGCCTGATGCTCCAGGCATAGTGGTGCTTTATTGTACTGCTGGTTTTTGAATGTTTTCAGAATCAATCTCTGAGGAATAGTGGGTTATTACAATTCACAGAATCTAAAGAAAACCACTTAACATGACTCAACGTTTGACTCATCTACAAAGGGGAAGAATCAACTTGCTGAATAAATGAAATGCTAAACAGTGCTACATACGTACCAGTACGTTCTCGATCTTCATTGAAGAATTCCATGAACACCGGAAAGAAAATGCCAAAACTAGAGACAAAACCCACAGCGGCTGACCAAGACATCATTGCTGAAAAACAGACGAGCCACGACCAAGGGCTGTCCTGATTGTGGGGTATTTGTGATCCACAAAGTTTCGACATGATCTTCTCCTTAATGCTGGAAAGGCTGGTGTGGAATTCGGATGTTAGATTTCAATCTAAACCAATGGTGTTGATGTCTGAAAGAACAGTGTTATCAAGCGCATCCTATTTGTCATTCATTTACTAGGAATGTGTCTTTCTTTATTCCCATTGATGACGGTGAATATTCATCCGTTGAAGCTCATTATTAATTCATCATTCATTAATCCTCTTTCACCCGGCCGAGTCTATAGATAAAATCCAAAAGAGTAAACATTCAAATGAAAGCTTCTGAGCAAATATAACGCTTTACAACGTTGTCAATTAACCCTACATTGTGGCCCTTTAATAAAAAGCTAATGAGCAGCTACTACTAACTTGTAGTACCATTGGGTTATCGGTAATTTTTTAAAATGATAATTACTGGGAATGGAATTCTTCCAGCTTGGCGGGTCGCCTTTGGCAGTGAAAGCAGAAGTTTAGGCGGCTTTTAGTTTCGCATACAACACCTACAATCCACACTATTGGCTCATAAAACAGTTCGTAACCGGTCTTAGGCGCGTTTTTAAATAGCCTGTCTATGAAAACTACGCAGCCCACTCACCACAATTTCACGGCAATCTCAATGCGATTTTGAACTATGTACAGCGGCCGGGGTAGGGTGCATGCCAAAAAAGTGCCAAAGTTCTCTGGGAAAATCCTTCCCAGGTTAGCTGACATCAGCTGCAGTGTTAGACTGTTCACAGCCGGGGTTTTCTTTTTTCTTTTATAAGATAGTAAGCAACGCAGTTTTGTTCGCTCTTGCACTCGACTATGTTGAGAGAAAATTAAGGAGCTATGGACGATGAAATCACTATTCTCACCATTATCACTGTCAAAATAACCAAGAAACTGTGTTATGCGTGTCACTAGAATGCTTGCAGGAACTCAAAGTACGAGGGTCATTGTTTTTAAGGATTTCCTTGGGCCGGTCTTCATATTCCGTTGGACAAGTTACGCCGTTCTTTGGCGACGCGAACTCGCCTCTCCTTTCTCTGTCTCACGAACCTCCGCCTATGCAAAATCTCGCATTTATTGACAATGAAACATTTTACCATTTGTCGTGAAATCGTTGTAAAATAGTAGTCAAAATAGCACAGGTTACTCCAGTCGAAACGGGAGGTTTTGTGTTCAGTAACGGTCAAATTGAAAGGATTGTTTCGGATAACTACTCTTTTCTTAGAGCTAAAAGATACGAACGAGCTTGAAAGAAAAATAGTTAAACTTGCTTCTTTTAAGTAAGTGTTTGTTTTGTGTCTAGTTTTCCTGCACACTTGAAGCGATTTCAAGAATTTTTAGTTTTTAATTTCCCTAGGCTCTATTTCCAGTCCGGTTCGAGCGCGGTTTTCATCCTTCTCTCAACGTCCCCGCCTCTTTGGAAAATTTGCCTGAATGGAACCCCACTGTCGAGAAGCATTTAATACACTGAACTAACAAATTCGGAATAATGAATACTAGTGATAACGTCAGTACCACCGGAGGCTGGTCATCATGGGGGGGGGGGGTACTCCCTTATTTGTCATATAGGGGTAAGTGCTGCTGGACAGGGTATGGCTTTTGGCCTCTCTTAGCCTGCGTAGCAAGCGTTTCCGTATGTTTTTCCAGGCCGTTCGAGGCATTTTTCGCTTTTTGGCCGCGTGAAAATTGGGGTGAGCGCAAGAAATGGAAGGAGTGGGAGGGGGAGGGGAGGGGAGAAAAGAAAACACTTGCCCGCAACCCCATGATTTTGAAAAACGCCCCTTTGAAACTTCAAAGTTGAATAAATTTATAGTGAGACAGCTTGTGAATAAAGTTTTCTACGAATGTTAATTTAAACAGATCCGACCCGTATGATACAAATTTACTTCCATCCAAATCAAAACATGCTCCACAGTCTCAAAGCGATCGCTTTAGGATTTGTCGTAATTTCATAGTTAAATTTGGAACTTTATTTCAACCTGGACAATCGCCTTTAATTTCTTCGGAAAACCTTTTCAAAGGGTCGCAAAGAAAGGATTCCTATGGAACAATTCTTGCTGATCTTCCCTGATCTTTGCAGAGCGGTTGGAGGGGAAGTTATTCAAAACTTGGAGCTTATTTAGAACGGTGTGCCTGTGAAATCCTTGCGCTCGCAAAATCAGCAATTTAGGGGCACTGTTCGAAGTTTTCGGAATGCGATAGGTAGCGAGTCTGCCGTTTCCCAAACTCCGTCAAAGCAGTCTATCAACTTGTCTAAACGGCTGCTCCAAACTCCATCGGGTAACAGTCCTTGTCGCAAGACTGTTCGCTGGTAGATTCCTCCGAGTCGGAAAAAGCTTTCCGGATCAGGGTAAAAATAATGTTCTTGAGTCAAATCTGAACATCGACGATTTGCCAGCTAGAGAGGAACTTCAGATAAAAATAGCGTTAGTAGATTGGACTGGAAATGTCACTGCAAGAATTTCCCGGCCGAGACAAGGAAAGTCACGCTCAAATGAACATACCTGACTTGATTGACAGATTTATCACTTGTCAATCAACACTACCATGTCGTTCCAATCAACTATATTGGTTTAGAGAAGGAAAAGAGGAATTTGGTTATAAACAATAAACGATTGAAGAAGAAAGTTAAAAACGAGCAGTTTCTTATGATGGCGGCAACATATCCATTCTTTAAGAGTAGGACTACCTAGTAATAGGCTAAAGGGGGTATGCCGCTGGATGGGGTCGCATTTTCATTGACTATAATGGGGTTGCATTTTCAATAGGAGCTAATAGAGTTACTAGAATGGGGTCGCACATTTGCGGGATTTCAGTGGTAAGTAAATTCCGGCAAGTAGGGATTTGGGGTATATTTGCCCAAAAGTGACTAACATGGGGTCTATAATTGGGTAAAGAATAGACTGTAATGGGGTAGGGGTTCGGAGAGGCCACCGGTACATACCCAGCAAAAATTGACCCAAGTACCCCCCCCCCCCGGGGAGTAGGAGCAACGCAAATACATTTCTGCATCCAGATGACAGTTAATGCAGACCATATGCTATTAGCCCGTTCTTAAACCCTTTGTTCTATTTCAGTTCTGCACTCACTGTTGAAATTTTGTCCAGCGACACATTGGCAGTGTCTAATTTGGGACTGACGGATTAATCAAGCCCTCCCCTCCCCTCCCCTCCCCTCCCAACACAAAAGGAATGGTGGGCAAATGAAGACCACGACTGCCGACGGGTGGTGGTCGTATTTACGAGCACCACCCACGGATGGTGGTCGTATTTACGAGCACCACCCACGGATGGTGGTCGCATTCAACGAAATGCAGTAAAGTTATTATAGCCTACTTAAATGAAGCAGGTGTAAAGCTGACAAAGCGAAGAATATAGGAGGAAAGCAGCATAAATTAAAACGCAACATATTTTTGCAAACGGTTGCCGCATACACTTTAAAAGATAAGTCTATAATTGATTTATTCAATTTTTATTGGCTTTTGTACGTTAAGCTGCCAAGAATATCGAGCGGTCGTATTAACGTAAATTTATAAAGAAAAGACAGTATGGGACCCAAAAGGTGGGATTAGCGAGATTTTTAGATAAGAAACAACAACCTGAGAGCTGCAATAATGGTGGGGTCACACGATATATTCGTTCGTGTCGTAAAACGGCCCTGTTCGCAGCTCCACAAGAAGGTCAATCTAGAAAACCCAACGAACTAGAAAAAGAACGATGTGAAGTAAAGGTAAAAAAGCCTTTTTATTTCTTCTAAGTTAGCTGTCATTACAAATTCCTCCTTTATTTTTACGGTGGGCTATATTTTACCCCGAAATACTGCTTAATGCCTTCAGCTAAAAAATGGCGAAAACGAAAACAATCCTTAACCGCTAATTAAAACCCGGCTTGTCCTTTAAATCATAGCCATATTTTAATCGGCTCTTCCGAGCAGGCTGGAAAGAAGTGAAGAAGGGCAGACGTTAAGAAAAAAGTTAAAATGCAAAATTTAAGAGCAGCAGGTTGTATAGGTTAAGGTTTCGTATTGATTACAAAAAGCAAAAACTGAAATGCATGGAAACCGAAAAACCAAACAAAACAAGAGGCCGCAGATAACAGTCAGTGACTTTTCAACTGTATTCAAAACACAGTACAGTTTGGCACACCAAATTTGATCTACATTTTGTACCAGCGACACTTAAATAGTCAATATACAATAAAAAGCTTACATCTCAAGCAATCAGCTTGTTAATACAAAAAGCTTACAACGTAAACAATCAACTTTGATCTACAAAACGGTTTCCCTTTTTCGAATCTAAGATTAAAAATTGATATACTCGCCCAATTTACTACTTTAAAATTAAAAGGAAGTTCAGCTTATCTACTACAAGCCACGAGGTGAAGAGGAATCTCTGTGCCCGGGTTCTTTTCTTGCGTTTTAGTAAACCAGTAGTGCCATTGCGCATACCACCAACACGATACCGCTGATCTGGATAGCTGAGCCGGCGTTGCAGAGGTACCCCTCGCAGCAGTTGATGGTGCATTCACTGGCTCCAAAGGCTTTGGCGAGTTTGCATGTGGGGTTTTTGTCCTTGTCGCAGTAATCTTCCGTTCTAAAATACTTGCCATAGCCTTCTGCGTCGCCATATTTGACATATGCTTTAACGCAGCGATCGGCCATGTTAGATGGGCAAGTCACGTCCTCCTCTTTGCAGTCGTCCCAAGATTTTGCACTTTCGTATTTTTTGCATTTCAGGCTCATCACCGTGACAAAAAAATGTTAACTTGTTAGACATCTCTTTTGCACCTGAATGTAAATATAAGAATTTATTACCTATGTGAACTGCAGATGTAACCGATTGTAAATGAAAAATCATAGCCGAGCTGTGATGATAGGTTGAAAAAATCCACGTTCTGTCATGTTGTCTTATTTTTCATGAGACCAAGGCAAAGACGCTCATCAATTAACAACTTTTCTCAAATCTCGAAGTAAAACTGTTTTTCTTGGATATCATTTATGTTGGCTAGCTCCAGCCTCCGGCAAATAGACAAACACTTTTCCTTTGGTTTTTGCACATTGCATAGAATTTCAGTCGCTTGAACCTCCCGGTTTCATGAACAATTATTTAATATCTCGCTTGATCGAAGTCTACTGATAATTGCTTTTATTAATGTGAAAATAAACGTTATCTTTATAGCCGTGATTTCGTTTAGTAATGTGAAAAATGCAATTATCTGTGCACTACATATATGAGCTTTTTTAAATTTATCACTCAAAATTTTCTGCAATGCTTAGCTTTGGATTTAAGTCTAGTGATTAAAATTTCGGAAATTTTGCAGTGTCTCTTCATCGTATGTCTGTTCACTGACAAACCTTCATTGTTGTACAAAACCTAATGTGGAACATGCTTATACGGGAGGGGGAGGGGGTGGGGAACTCAGCAGGCAATAAGTCAATAAAAATTGGAGCCGCCGGGGGGATAGGAGACGAAACATTTTATTGGGATGGTCTTAACTAAGAACGAAAAACAGTCCGCTTCAAGATCCAAACAAGAACTTCCTAAGGTTGAATTTCATTTCATTTCGCTCATCAGTATGATTTTGCAAACAGTCGTAACAAAAACATCATTCTTTCTATTCTTTGCTTAGCATTATGATTTGTTGTTTAGAATAATTCAAAATTTTGCCACTGAGAACTTCTTCACGTTCTCAATTTAATATTACTCATTATGGCGAAAGCAACTACTTGCATAATGCATGGAATTAGCGTACCCCTATACCACTGAACAAATGTGCATCTGTAAAGATATTCGAAATTTACCGACCTATCTTCGTCACATCTTGGCTCTTTTCAATGGTTTTGGTGGGGTTATTTGTTTAAGCCGAAATGCAAAATTTAGAAAAACATTAAAAGTTTGCGAGTTGAGTCTATACTAACACCCAAACCGTCGCCAGACAATCATGCATCTTTGGCGTTTACAGGAGCATACAGATTGCCTTGAAAACGTATAATTTTATATATTTGTCGACAGCTTTTTCGCAAAAAACAGATTACACGCGCTGGTATGGAAAACAGTTCATAATGCACTAGGTCCTCGGGTAGAACGAATAAATCAGCCAACACCACTGCGAAGAGCAGCTTCAAATTAAACTGTAAAGCTGACGATAAATCTTCTTCTTTTCAAACTCTTTGTAAAAGCATTAACAGTCAGAGCTTTCAAACAATTTGTTTTATATCTTTATATTTATTTTAATTTGCAATTTTTTGGATTATAATTTTCTGGTGGTATGTTCGAGGCAGTACAATTTTATATTGAAAAGTTTTCAGGGGCACCCAAAGGAAAAAATTTAGCGAAATACTTGAAATATCATTTTCTGCTTTCTTATATTGTTTCAGAGCTTTTTAAAGGCGCATATTTGTGTAAGCCAATACAGATTGGTCTGTTCGGCGTTCTTAGCCAAACATTAAGGTGGCAGAAAATTGTAGGAAACACAATCCCATCCGCCGAATTTTCGAGCTGTTGGTGGCTCTCCGAAAATGCTAGCTGACCTTATTTTGCACTCTGGACGACATATTTGTCTCTCCGAAAACAACAGGAACTAATAAGTCCTCCTGTTACCAAAGTCCGAGGTGATGTTTCGCCAGAGAAATCTCTAGCTTTTATTGCAATTCTATAGTGCTCAAAACTTCTGTCAATTTTGGCCTCCCTTTTCTTGTGTGTTTCCAAGTTTTAACTGAAAGCTTTTCTGCATCTCCCTCGTAAATGACGTCTTCAAAGACCTTTGGGAAGTAAATGCGGCTTTTTGCAAAATTTCAGTCGTGTGAAGATATAATCGAAGCTCAGTTGCTGGAAATATTTCGTGTTTATTTCTCGATATTTTCTTTCTTTCCCTTTACTGACCGACCAACCCACTTACAAGAGAGAGAGGACGATGGAAAACGAATCATTTCATTGGCAGGGCCTAACTGATGTTTGGTTATTTTATGCCATCAACACTTCTACTTGCTACATCTCTATCGTTTAATGAGACGGGGAAAAATAACTCCGCTGAGTGCTTGTTGATTTTCTTGGATGGCAATCAACACGTCTACTTGCCGTTGAATGAGACGGGGGAAAATAAGCACTGCGTAAAAACTTAATTCAATCTTATACCCTGAATTCGCTTTTTAGACTTACCTGATGAGGCGAACACACCCAAAAACACACTGGCAAAGAATACGTGAATGGGCTTCATGTTGGGGTGTTGATCGGGTATGAGAGAACCAAAGAAATCAAGAGCTCAGATGGTGTACTTCGAAACTCTTATTGCAACTGATAATGTTCAAAACGGGGCGCACCCTAAAGGCTGAATCATACTTGAATTTGCATACAGCAAGGTAAATAACCAACAGAAAACCAACAGAGGTTTCCACAATGCATGAGAAACCAATGAGAACCGAGCAATTTTACAAAAGGGCAATATCTAGTCTGCCATTAATTATCACTTTGGATCATAAAACATGTTTAACAAGAAACTAGAAACACTGCACTTTTTACTACGTTTTACTGATAACAGTTCTGACTTTCAAGCCAGTGAATAAAACCATAAGGAGTAACAAGCCAAATAATAGCTGTCGAGCAATTCTTCGCTGTGTTCTATTGCTTATTATGCTGTGTAAATATATGTCATCCTATATTGTGACCATTCAAATAAAACATATTAATGAGCACTTGGATTCTCGTTAGAATTTGGCTACGCTCTTAGGCAAAACATTGTGTGTGAAGCCAAAAGCTATCATCTCATTAAAGTCGGAAAAATTATTAAAAGAATTTAAGTAAAACGTGGTCCTGGCCTGCATGGTTTTCACTAGTAAAAGACCCTAAATAAACACGGAGAGACAGTGTTAGACACTTCTTTTGCACCTGAAAGTGAATATAAGAATTTATTACCTAGTATGTGAACTGCAGATGTAACCGATTGTAAATGAAAAATCATAGCCGAGCTGTGATCTAATGAAAGACTCAAAAATTAGACTGAGTTTTGGTAACTTAATTTATCTCAGTAGTATATGTGGAAGTGAAAGAGCCAGGTATCTACTGGAAAAATAAAAAAAAAGAAGGTGTAGTGTCTTAAACAATATTTTACTGGTGATATTTTATTTGTCAGCAGGTGCAGTTATTGTTTGTTTACGGGTGGTGCTCTCGTTAATATTTAATTCTACTTTGAGCAAAAGGGGTTGGCTTGTAGAATAGACCACCTCCCAGCTTTTTTCTACGGTTTACTTTTCGACACCTTTTGTCAAAACTGAAGTGTCTCTTGGTGACAAGCCGGGGCTTTTGAAGTAGCCGCGCCCAACCTGTGGAACTCATTACATTACCAAAAGATCTCCGTGCTGTTACGAATATAGATACTTTTAAGCGTCTTCTGAAAACGAACCTTTGTAGCCTGGACTATAATTAGCGCTTTTATTCTTGTTTTATACTTCATTCAAATAAAACATATTAATGGGCACTTGGATTCTCGTTAGAATTTGGCTACGCTCTTAGGAAAAACATTGTGTGTGAAGCCAAAAGCTATCATCTCATTAAAGTCGGAAAAATTATTAAAAGAATTTAAGTAAAACGTGGGCCTGGCCTGTATGGTTTTCACTAGTAAAGGACCCTAAATAAACACGGAGAGACACAAGCGCAGACCCAAAGATAAAAATTGTTTGATCCTGTGTTTACGTTTACGCTTTGTGCTTAAGAGAGTTTGAAAACCCATTCTTTTTCGTCTTAGCTTTAATTTTTGACGTTAAGTGATGTTGTGCAACATGTCAGGCAATCACCTGCACGCCTAATTATAAGCATACTCTGTTATCCGAACGCTATAAGAGCTTTTTGAATTCATCATCCCTGAGATCTTGTGATTAAAAGAAAAATAGGAATGTATGCATTATCGATCTCTCTACACTCTCACTTTACCTTGGATCACAAACCGTCCAGCTCATAGCAAAACTGGACTTTAAAGCTATAATTAGCTATAATTAGCCGTGCCATAAAACAAACAGGAAAAAAATTATTTCGATGCCAGAACCTATATTTTGCAGTTAATCTATGCAATTTCTATGGACTCTCTAGCTTTGTGTTCCTATGAAGTTAAAGGAAACTTATTCCCCAGCGAATAAACGATTTTATGCTGATTGCAGCGCTAGTTAATATTTGAATAGCCAGGGTCTGGCTACATACGGGACCTATGGAAATCAATTATTTAAATCACGGCAGGCCAGGTTGCAGGCCTCTTTTTCTCCAGCTCCAATACAGAAAGCTTTTCTGTATTCAAGTCTCATCAGGATTCATTTGCAAGTCAAGTCAAGTCCTTATTTGCAAAGCCGAGACGTCAAGGAAGCGGAGAAAAAGTACAGGAAGGTTTGGTCTGTCAGTTTAGTTTATTGTGAACCTCGTATAGTCGAATTTATCGCGGCTCCGGGTTAGTGATGGCCGCCGATAAACCACGTGCTCTTGTGTTTGGTCATTCGTTTGTGCGACGAATAGGCGAATTCATCGACAGAAACAATCCTGAAGAATGTTATAGCCGTGACTTTCGTCTCTCTCTAACATTTGCGACACGAGCATTTTAGGCATTGGAGGCCGTAAGGTGGACAAAACAATTCGTTGTGACCTTGACACTATTACGAGGAACGCCCCCAATTTGCTAATTCTGGAAATGGGTCCAATGATGTGTGCGACAGCAACTGCAATGCTGAATCCATCGCATTATCGCTAGTTGCCTTAGCGGAACTATTGATCAAAGAGTGCAAAATAGAATTTATCGTGGTCTGTCAAATCATTGAAAGGAAATGCTCTCCCTTCGAGGAGTACAACAAGCGAGTTGCACTGATCAATTCTTTAGTGAAAGACAGCTTACGCAGCAACCCACGAGCCAAATTTTGGACACATCGGAGGCCTTAATGATCCGGCGGCGGATATTTATCTCGAAGACGGTGTACATTTAAAGGATGTGGGCAACAAAGCTGTTTACAGGAGCTATAGTGGAGCCATACTTTTTGCCCTGTCAAAGCTGTAATATTTAGAATTTTCGAATCATTTAACTTACATGTTTATTATTATTATTACAAGAGGCCATTTTTGTATTCATTGTTCATGGCCTAGTATGTTAACGTTGAGAGTATGCTGGGTTAACCCACCCCCCCCCCCTTTTTGCTCTGTTTCAGGGGTCTTGATGCTAGTAGTTCCATATATTATAAAGTGTTTCCTCACTGTGGACCCCGTAGTGGTTCTCGATATCGGTATTGTTCTATGGGTGCGTGTGTAGTTATGCCACCCTAGTTAATATTTTATAGTTTTATGGGTTTATTATTATTATTTTTTTTTGCATTAACGTTACCCGGCATTATTGTTGTTGTATTACGGGTACATGCGTGTGCATCATTACTAGCTACTCCCTTGGGTATGCCTTGATATGTATTTATGCTATTTTGGGTGCATGTGATTAAAGACGCCCTTCATTGGTACTCCTTTGGGGGTATGCGTTGGTTTTTTATTTTCTCTATTTGTGGGTGCGTGTGATTAAAGACACCCCTTATTGCTACTCCTTTGGGGGTATGCATTCGTTTTTATTTGTTCTATTTTAGGTGCGTGTGATTAAAGACACCCTTCATGGCTACTCCTTTCGGGTATGCCTTGTTTTTTCTTTAATCTTTTTGGGCGCGGTTGATTAAATTCACCCTTCTTTCCAGCAGGGGTCATTGAGCAATTGCGGCCGGAGCCACGCTCTGTGCCATTCATGACCAGGTTCTGCTACTGCTCCTTCTAATCCTTGTTCCATTTTCCTACTACTTGTCTGTTCACAATAGAGAATCAGTAATATGTATCCTAGCTTATCGCCCAGTCAACTACTGGCTGTGTTGTTGTTTTTATGCAGTATGCCTCCCAAAGATAAACGAGCAAATTATCAAGAGAGAGTAGCGAAAAGGAGGAGAGTTACTGCCGATGCAGCTCCAGGTACATCGGGCACACCGGCTCCAGAGCCTCACCAGCCTCCAGAGCAGATGCCCCTGGTCCAAACGGCTTGGGAACGCTGAACCCTGAGCTCCTGGCAGCAATCAATGCCGCAGTGACGCAGGCTTTACAAGCGGCGGCACCAACCTCTCAAGTACCCCAGACCGGAGCCGCCCAAGTGCAGTTTGCCCCAGACCCGGTGGCCCAAAGGAGGACCGACCCCCCACCACCGTCTGACTCAAGCAAGGACGGTCAACCAGGCACATCGGGACATCACACTGTTCAGAACACAGTGGCCAGTGTAATAGAGAAGGTGATCAGCCCTCCGGAGCAGCCCGGAAGCCAAAGTAAGAACACTTCCCTTTCGGAGGCTATTCCTCTGAGTAATCGTGTATCAGAAAAAGTTAAAAAACAAATAAGGGCCAACGAGTTTGTTGATTTTGCCCTGTTGCTCCACAGTAGTATTAATAACACACAGGAGGAACGTTATACTTTTAAGGTAGAGACCACTATGGGGGGACAACCATCAGTAGTCCTTGCCCCGAATACTAAGAAACAGGCTATTACTAATATTGACCAATGGCTGTCAGCGTTTCAGACCTTTGTAGCCATCTATGCTGAGCGAACCCCTGGGTCACCCCAGCTGTCATGAAGTATGGTTCAATTGTTAGAGAATTAGCCTTGTCAGGAGCAAACTGGAGGTTTTATGATGAAAAGTTTCGCATGCTCAGGCAATCCCAGGGTACTCCCTGGGATAAGATACATTCTGAGCTGTGGCTTAGGTCTCAGTCCTTTCGTGCAAAAAAACAACCAATACCCCAAAGAGAGCCAAATCGGAAGGCCCCTACATCCCCAAGGGTTATTGTTGGAAATTCCACAGGGGAATCTTTTGCCGGGGATGCTCCTTTAAGCACCAGTGTTTTTAATGCGGGCAATCTCATCCTGCCACAAAGTGTCAAAAACAACAATCAACAACAGGTCATGATAAAAAACTTAATGCCAACTCCAACCGAAGCACTCCCAACACCAGTTCGAGTTAAGAGGCTGGCTACTTATTTGATAGGCTATGATGTTCAACGGCATCGGGAATTATTATGTGGTTCTGAATAGGGTTTTCGTTTGCATTTTCAAGGACCTCAGGCTCCTCTCTTTTCAAAGAACCTACAGTCAGCATTTCAACACCCAGACATTGTTGATCAGAAATTGAATAAAGAAATCAGTGAAGGGCGTATTCGCGGCCCCTTCGCTCAACCCCCATTTGATAAGTTAAAGGTTTCTCCATTGGGAGTTGTTCCAAAAAAGTAGCCGGGTGAATATAGAATGATACATCACCTTTCTTTTCCGCATGGAGTCTCTGTTAACGACTTTATTCCCTCAGAATTGAGTTCAGTACATTATGCCTCAGTTGATGATGCAGTTAGAATGATTAAGAAAATAGGGCCAAGCTGTACTCTTGCTAAGACTGATGTCAGGAGTGCTTTCCGGATAATACCTGTGCATCCCACAGATTACTACCTATTAGGTATGCACTGGAAAGGCAAATACTACATAGACGGTTGTTTGCCAATGGGTTTAGCTAGTTCTTGTCGGACGTTCGAAAATGCTCAGTACGGGTATGGAATGGGTAGCTCGAAACAAACTAAACATACCACATATTATACACATTTTGGATGATTTTCTAATTGCGGGTGAGTCGTCAGGGACATGCCAAGCTAATTTGCAACGGTTCCTGGACGTCTGCGAAGATGTGGGAATACCCATGGCCCCAGACAAAACAGAGGGCCCTTCCCAGATTCTGACATTTGCCGGCATAGAATTGGATTGCATTAAGAACAAGGCCAGGCTCCCCAAGGAAAAAGTCGAAAAAAGTTTGTCAGCAATCCGTATCTTGTTAGGTAGGAGGAAAGTCTCGTAAAAGGAGCTCCAATCGCTTATAGGCCTTTTAAACTTTGCCTGCTCAGTGGTAGTTCCAGGAAGAGTATTCCTCCGGAGGCTAATTAATCTTACTATTGGGGTTCACCAGTCGCATCACTTGATACGCCTGGGTGACTTAAAGTCAAAAAAGATTTGAAGATTTGGGAAACCTTTTTGGACTCTTTCAATGGGAAGTCCTTTTTCCTTGAAGAGGGCTGGACTCCTTCTGATAGTTTATGTTTTTTCACTGATGCAGCAAAATCTAGTGGCTATGGCCTTATTTTTGGTAGACAGTGGGCATATGGTAAATGGTCAGACTCCTGGAAAGACCACAACATTAGTTTCCTTGAGTTTTTTCCAATCGTCATAGGACTTAGTCTTTGGTGCAAGGAGTTACAAAATATTTAGCGAGTACTTTTCATAACAGATAATGAAAGCATTGTTTATGTGATAAACAAACAAACAGCAAAGGGTAGAAAACTGCTAAACCTGCTCCGCACCCTACTTCTCATTTGCTTACAAAACAACATTTTGTTTAGAGCTCTCCATATAGAAGGGGCACGGAATATCCTAGCTGACAGTCTATCTCGTTTACAGGTAGACAAATTCAAAGCCCTAGCACCGGGAATGAGCCCACAGCCAACTATACTACCGGCTCATCTGCTACCAGACAACTGGGGGATACCTTAACAAATTAAAGTTGCTAGAAGCAAGTTTGAGTTCCACTTCATTAAGTACTTACCATAGGCCTTGGCATATCTATCGACAGTTTCTTGAAGACAAGATGGAAATTCAGAGCCCAAGTTTTCCAATTTCAACCGAAAATATGGCTCTTTTCATTGCATTTCTTGCAGAGCAAAAGTATGCTCCAGCTACCGTATTAACTTACATTTCAGCATTAGGCTTTCCTCATCGATTGGCTGGGCGTCCGGACCCCACAAAGGTGGACATGATCACATTAGCCTTGCGCGGGTATAGTAAATTAAATCCATCTAGGAACTCACGTCTCCCAATTACTTTACCAATCCTTGAAAACATCCTTTCCTCTTGCACCCACACACAGTCATCACTGTACAACAGGAGATTAATACAAGGGATGTATGCTATTGCCGCATTAAGGATCGGAGAAATCACGTGTCAGGCAAAACGAACTCAGCGTAACTTGATTAATTATAATCAGGTGAATTTCGTAAGGAATATGGAAGATGAGGTGACAGCTATTAAGATCACTTTAAGACATTATAAACACAGTAACCCAGCAGAACCAGTAGAAATTTTTATTTACAGAGCAAAACCAGTTTGCCCTATTACGGTCTTGTTGGCCTATGTGAATTTACGAGGTACCTCTCCTGGTCCACTTTTCTGCTGGCCAGATCTTTCGCCAATTTCTCGCACCTTTTTTACGCAAGCTCTAGGCAACTCCCTGCGTTTTTGCGATTTAGATGTGTCGGGCTACAAATCTCACAGCTTTAGGATCGGTGCAGCTTCTTGGGCAGCATCTAGAGGTATGTCAGATACACAGATAAGAGCTTTTGGACGATGGAAATCTAATGCCTTCCTTAGGTACATTAGGGCACCTTCACTAGGATCTCAATCATAGCCTGCTACCATATGCCTACAGCTCGTACCATAGTGCAGAACTTTTGAGCAGGGGCCAGGGGTCTCTGTACGATGGTACCATATCTCAAAATACAGTTAAGGGGTTTTGAGCGGGGACCAATTCTCCTTAAGCTGTAGTTTATATGAGTAATACATCGTTAGTTATGTTATTGAACCCTTGTAGTTAAAGATGGCGCTGTACCCTTGAGCAGGGGCCAGGGGTATCAGTGTTATCGCTCACTCCAAGCGGAGTGATTATTTGCTATTTAATGTCATTTAATTAAAGTCTCCTTTGTAGCTGAGGATGGCACTCGACCTTTAAGCAGGGGCCAGGGGTCTCAGTGTTATCAACTCATGTTGTACTCTTCACGTTTGATTCTTAGTTAATATAATCACATTACCATGATTACGATTACTTTCGTTACTTAGGGTTAGGAGATTCATTTGTTGTGTAATACCATTTCATCAATTTCAAACAACCGGTGAGCATTGGCAATCAGGTTGCTTTGATTATTGTTGGGCGCATTGCCATGGCTTCGGGTGGGGCTGCCCTTGCTCGTTTTCTCTCGCAGGGCTCTGGCGGGTTTGCCCTCACCTTTGCTAGAAAGAATTAATCATTTCCTAAAATTACTGTAATTTGGTTTTGTTGTTATCAAATAAACGGCCACAAGTGTGGCCAATTTATGCCAAACTCGTAGTTTGTTTTATTTGGTCCAGCAAACAGAGCTTAGCCTTGGCAATCTGTTGACCTGCACCGTTCCAAAGCGGCTCTGTGATCTGGTCCGCTTTGCTCCACTTTGAACATTTCCGTACCGTGTGTACCGAGCCAATCACCTCACAGGTTTTCTCGAGGGAGAACTCTAAGGTATAACAATTGTAACAGGCCTGCACTGACTCCCTACTGTGGAGTTTTGTTTGCGACGTAGACTCGACGTGTAAGTTATTGTGCCTTCAAAGCTTTGCTCTGAGGAGCATGTCTTTTAGTGATTTGCCTCTTTTGTATTGTATAATAGGAGGCTTTTTGAAAATGGTCCTCAGCACTGGCTGATTCTCAATAAAAATACATTTGTGTATTAATGTATTTCTTAAGTTTTTAACTCCTGGGTGATATGTCACGACAAATGTTAATATTTGCTCGTGAGTCTTTTTCTTTTGTTTCAAAGCCGACTGTCTTCCTGCGAAGGAGACTTCAGATAATATTCTCTCCAATACGTTTTTAGGGTATCCACACGCGAGAAGGCGTGTTTTGAAATTAGAGAGAGATTCCTGGAAATTTTTTCCGAGGAATTTGTTCGTAGAAGTCTAATAGCTTCGCCTTTGATACCCGGGCTTTGACAAAACCTCTTTTGACACCTGGTGGGTGACAGGAAGTGTAATGTGTGTACTGAAATGTTTCAGTCGGTTTATAGTGAGTTTTTATATCAAGGATAGCGTCTTTTTGGAATCGCTCTCCTTTATAAGCAACTGTGTCAAGGAATGTGATTTCCTTGTCTGAAATTTTAGCTGTAAATTTTAATGTTGGATAAAAACTGTTTGTTTGTTCAAGAAATAAATCTATTTCTTGTTTTTTGATGTCCCATAGAGAAAATGTCATCGATGAAACGTTTCCACGTTGCCATACTGTAGGTTTAATTCTGCTTCGGCTCACTTACTTTTGTTTCGATGTTTGCCATGAAAATGTTGGCAAAAGCTATCTATCAAGTTCCTATACTAGCCACATTCAACGTACCTAATATGACAAATTAAAAGCGGCATAGAAACCACATTGAGTCGCTTAACAAATAGACTGCGAGTAGTCTCTAATTTTGGCGATGGCGTTTGTGGGGCGGGTGAAATACACACACGCGCGCGCGAAAGTTCAAGGAGACGCGACGAATACACACGCGACGCGTGTGTATTTCGCCCGCCCCACAATCGCCATCGCCAAAATTAGAGACTACTCGCACTCTACTTAACAAACGATCAGAGGTAAAATTTAACTGAGAATAACAAACAGTGCACGCGAGCCACAAGAATCCACCGGTTATCAGAAAATTGATGAGATATGACCTCGATATCAAAGTCTTAAAAAATGCAACGCCTAAGTTGTAACGGCTCCATTCCAGGGGGATGGGTGGATTGGGTTGCTAGCCATCCCCCTCTTTGGGATCGCTTAAGCCTGAAATTATAAAAGGGGACAAAACTATCACTGAGGCGATTTTGTTTCGGATTGTTTCGATATCGTTATATCACGTCAGCCCTCCCCCCCCCCCACCTCCTTCAAAAATCCTGGATCCGCCACTGCAAGCTTACCAAAACTTATACCCAGATAGCATTAGGAGTCTTTTTACAGAACCTACAACTAGCCATAATTTAAAAGACAAATTGAATTTGAACAATTCATTTACTCACTAGGCCAGTATTATTTGGAATAGTCTACCAGTTCAGCAGAGTCATGCCAAATTCATCATCTTCTACGCAAACCTCTAAAGGTTCTCTAAGACTTAATAGGTCTATTTTCCTTTGGAAAAGAAGAAACTAAAGCTTAATAAAATAGAAAATAGACCAAAGGGATGGTCGGAAAAATACACCGGGCCAACAGCACTCTGTAGTGTCATTCTTCAAACAGCTGTCAATTATCAAATGAAAACTGAAAAAGTAGTTCGCTACTAAGGTGTAATTTTCGCATGCTACTGGACCACCTATAATTCTAGGTATTCTACAGAGATTTGCGGTTTTTAGAAAGCCGCGTGATTGGAGTACTGACTGATTTTATTAGCTGACCAAACAGCTAGATGTAATACATTTATCATTTCTTTGTTCTACGTTCACTGTTTCTCGTGGTTAGATTTGTTGGGTAAAGCACCGAGAACCCTCAAGCTTGAAGGACTACAGATGGTAGATAAGGCTGCTTAATATAATAAGGAACAGAACAGTTTTTGTCGTCAGTTTATTCGTGTTAAGCAAAATGAAATTCCAGTATTATTGCTGCTAGAAATAAGGAGATGGTCTGATGAAGCCACGCAAAAAAAGATACTGGCTAGGCTGTAAACTGACGTACGAATGCAAAGTGATTTCGGGAAGTCGCTTATGGGCCATATCATCGAGGTAAAATCTCGATTACATTTGTGAATGGGGGCTTTTACATTTGTGATCAATCCTTATTACATTTAAGGGGCTTTATTAAATTTTTGGTCAGTCGTTCTGACATTTGAAGATTTAATTAGATTTGTGACCAATTATTACGTTCGTGGCTTTTCCAGGGTATCACTTAGACAATTCTTTTCCATCGAAATTTTTAAGCGATGCAAAGAAATTCCTCTTTACTGTTCATTAAAAAACCGGTACACTCGGTACAGCCGGTACACTCGGTACACTCGGTACACTCGGTACACTCGGTACAACAGGTACACTCGGTACAGCCGGTACACACGGTACACTCGGTACACTCGGTACACTCGGTACACTCGGTACAACCGGTACACTCGGTACACTCGGTACACTCGGTACACTCGGTAAAACCGGTACACTCGGTACAGCCGGTACAGCCGCTTTGGATCGGTGCAGGCCTGCTCTTGGCAATGTACTTAATTAATTTTTGGGAAGCGATCAAGAAGCATAAAAGTTGTTTTTGACGGACCTTGGATCACTGACTTTTCGTTAAAATTTGTTTATGTTTTATATTGATTTCAAAATGGTCGACGATGATTTAATTAATTAATTATTTAAACAACCCAAAATTCATACATATGCTACTGTGCTCTTGCACTGTAGCACACGTCGTGTTCAATTGAATCAGGTCACAGCCTGAAATGAAAGACTCAAAAATTAGACTGAGTTTTGGTAACTTAATTTATCTCAGTAGTATATGTGGAAGTGAAAGGGCCAGGTATCTACTGGAAAAATTTACTATTTTACTAGGGATATTTTATTTGCCAGGAGGTGCAGGAGGTGCAGTTTTTTTTTTCAGGCTTTCTTTTCGCAACTGCATAAGTTGCGTTAATAACTGCGAGGATCTTCTTTACACTTATTTTTTCATTCCGCAGTTCAAATATATGAGTTTCATATATTCATAATTTCAGGTGCAGTTATTGTTTGTTTGCGGGCGGTGCTCTCGTTAATATTTAATTCTACTTTGAGCAAAAGGGGTTGGCTTGTAGAATAGACCACCTCCCAGCTTTTTTCTACGGTTTACTTTTCGACACCTTTTGTCAAAACTGAAGTGTCTCTTGGTGACAAGCCGGGGCTTTTGAAGTAGCCGCGCCCAACCTGTGGAACTTATTACCAAAAGATCTCCGTGCTGTTACGAATATAGATACTTTTAAGCGTCTTCTGAAAACGAGCCTTTGTAGCCTGGACTATAGTTAGCGCTTTTATTCTTGTTTTATACTTCTCAAACAATCAGCTTGTTAGCACAAAAAGGTTACAACTTAAAAATCAACTTTGTTCTACAAAACGGTTTCTCTTTTACGGATCTGAGACTAAACAATTATGCATTCGCACAATTTACTACCTTAAAATTAAAAGCAAGTTCAGCTGAACTACTACTGAACCAGCGACAACAGGAACCTCTGTGGCCAGGTTCTTTTCATGGGTCAGTTTTGGAAAACCAGCAGTGCTATTGCGCTTGCCACCAACATGATGCCGCTGATCCTGGCAGCTGGGCCAGCATTGCAGAAGTCTCCCTCGCAGGCAGAGAATCAAAATGTACCGTCGACTGCTCCGGCGGCTTGCCGTGTTTACATGTGGGATGTTTGTCCTTTTCGCAGTACTCTCTTCTTCCACAGTACTAATGCGATAACTTTCCAAGTTGCCATATTTGACATATGCTTTAACGCAGCGATCAGTCATGCCAGATGGACAGGTTACGTCCTCCTCTTTGCAATCGTGCCAAGATTTTGTGCTGGCGCAATTTTTTGCATTTCAGGCTCGTCATTGTGGAAAAACCAACTTTCAACTTATTAGACACCTCCTTTGTACATTTAATTGATACACGTTTATGTGGTGGAATGAGGGATTAGGCAGTCAATAAATCAATAAAAACTGGGGTCGCTCGGGCGATAGCAATCGAAACATGTTATTGGGATGGTCTTGGCTGAGAACGAAAAACAGTCCACTTCAAGATCCAAACGAGAGCTCGTCGTTAAAATCACTGGTTTCTCCAAAAAGCTCAGTTCTCGGTAAGTTGTTGGGCCTTTTTACCTCCCAAGGTAATTTCATTTCATTTCGCTCATCAGCATGTTTTCGTAAACAATCGTAACAAGGAATAAATGTCTATCTATGCTTTGCTTGGCATTAATATCAGTTGCTTTTTAGAAACAATATTTCTCGATATTTTCTTTCTTTCTTTTTCCTAACCGACCAACCCACTTACAAGAGAGAGGACGATGGTAAACGAATCATTTCATTGGCAGGGCCTAACTGACGTTAGTTTGCCTAGTAATATGCAATCAACACTTGTGCCTGCTACATGCCTACAGTTAAATGAGACGGGGAAAAATAAACACTGTGTGTTTGTTAATTTTTTTGACTGGCAAAAATTTTGAAATTCGATCTTGTACTTTCCATTTGTTTTTTTAAGAAAAAACATATTGATAAGGAAGACTTGAATGGGCTTCATGTTGGGGTGTTGATCGTGTACGAGAGAAACAAACAAATAAAGAGCTAAGGATGTACTTTTAATCTTAGTTTTTTGCAACTTAAATAACCAAGAGAGGTTTCCACAATGCATGCAAATGATCGATCATAAAACATTTGTAAGACAAGGAACTACACTTTCCACTACGTTGTACTGATAATAGTTCTGACTTTTGATCCAGTGAATGAAATCCTGAAGTGTAACAACCCAGATAAAGGCTATAATCTACTGCTTATATATTCTCTTTCTTTGTTTTGCCCGACCGAACAACCTACTTACGAGACAGAGGGCGATGCATGTTCGATGCAGTTCAGTTAGGGATCGCCTAACTGACTTTTGATCATTAAAATGCTATCAACTCTTCTCCTTTCTATATTTCTGCGGTTTAGTGAGACGGGGAAAAATAGAAATATACACTGCGTGCTTGTTGATTTTCTTGACTGGCAAACAATTTCGCATTCGAACTTGTACTTTGCTTTATCTTCTTTAGACTTACCTGATGAGGCGAAGGCACCCAAGAACAGAACGGCAAAGACGTGAATGGGCTTCATACTGGAATTGGGCGAAAGAAAACCAAATAGATCGACAGCGTATTGAGTGCTGTGAACCCTCTCTTCAACGACGTGCACCCTGAATTAGGCTGAAATTTGCGTGATTCAGCAACATAATCAACCAATACTGGCGCTCAATAGTACAAACATTAGGACACAGTTGCCGCCCTATGAAATGATTTAACACATTTAAAACAGAGTAAGCTTATCTTTTTTATTAACTCATGAACAGCTTTACAGATACATTTTTCGCAGCTCACTTCTCTGTCTTAAACAGTTTCATCGATTTGCCCTCAACCGATGGTTGATAGAAGACATAGAAACACAAAATAAGGCATAACACTAAAGGTCATATCAAGGTCATATCTGATCTGTTTCTGGATTCCTGGGGCTTTGGTGTGATTGTCCCGATTGTGTCTGCTGAGCGACTCAAAGTAGTTTTAATGCCGTTCCTGGCACATTAGGTAAGTTACGTTTAGCTCAATTAGGGCCTTGATAGGTTTTTCAGCCTGTCGTGAGCCAATTTCCGACGATAAAGGATAAAAAATAGATAGAACGATAGAATTCCGATTTTTCGAACCGCCAAGGGAAATGGAAATTGGTTCAAAAAATCGGGAGTTCGAAAAATCGAAGGTGGCATCAAATCACACCTGTTTAATACCGTGGTATTGTTTTATAAGATCCAAGAAGGCAGACAACAACGGTATGTCACTCTTGTTGATGTGTGAACCATCCTTATTTACCAACAAAAAATGCATTTAAAACAAAACGAAAATTTAAGGATTTAAGCTTATTTCGGCAGAGCAAAAACCAGTACTGTACTGATCATATGTGTCTGTAATTTTGCGCGGACTCTTGACTGCATTTTCTTCTCCTTACTGTATCAGAAAAGAAGTACCCTGTACTCCAGGGTTTAAAAGAACAGCAAAATTTATTAATGTGCTGCGGCAAGAGCTTGAAAAATGCAACTAAACGAATGAACTTTGGTCATGATAAGTAATTCAAGACCCTCGATTCTGTAACAACGGCGTTGTAGTTTCTTATGACTTCAAGGACAGGTTTGTCACTTGCTTTGTAATAAAAAATACACGAAAACACTTTTTACGGAACTTGTTAATTGCATTCAGGTGTATATGTGGCTAAAACCGGTTTTTGTTGGTTCCTGCGTTTTCAAAGTTCGAGAAATCGAATGAAAATTTTGGAAAGGAAGAAAGAATTAGTTCAAAATATCGGGAGTTTCGAAAAATCGCGCATTCGAAAAATTGGGGGTAAAATTACAGTGCTTGACTGAAGCAAATCCAAGGGAAACGACTTATGGTTCGAAGAATCGGGAGTTTCCAATAATCGAGCATTCGAAAAATCGGGATTCCACTGTATCTG
Organism: Siderastrea radians; assembly: GCA_964017195.1. Taxonomy (NCBI): domain Eukaryota; kingdom Metazoa; phylum Cnidaria; class Anthozoa; order Scleractinia; family Rhizangiidae; genus Siderastrea; species Siderastrea radians. The sequence goes on along the minus strand of OZ024892.1, from coordinate 41,528,570 downwards.
CACCGCCAGATTATTGTTTGAAACGCCGGGTCCAGTTTGTCGTGATACTGTTGCAAGATGGTGTGTTTCGCATCACGGAGTTTGATCCATACAACCCTTTAGTCAATAAATTGAAGTTGTAGCTTCTTTACAGCTATGCAACCTGCCAGACAACGAGCTGAACGCTGCTTTAGTCAAACATGTGTCGGTAAGCCTCTCTTGAAGATTCATGTTTCCTTCTGTCGTTAGCAAGTCTATTAGCAAATCTAGACTGGATTTCAGCCGAGTCTTTTCGATATATATCGACGTTTCATAGAGCCTTGGACTCTGACTCAAACAAAAAGACCTCACATGTTCTCTTATCAGTATATAACAGTCCAGCACATATCCTGCAACGATCTCTGATATGCATCCTCAGGCTTAAACGAAGGAAAAGACTCGGCGCCCAAATAGACTAGTTCAGAGCAATGGCATTTAGTCGCACAAATTGATTCACAAAACAAAGCGCGGCCGGCCCACCAAAAGGGCAGCCCATCGCCAGGTTTCGCACTAAACAACTAGCATTTCAAAGCCTGAAAAAAATTTTCTCGAGATATAGTAAATTGAAGATGAACAAGCGCTCGAGAAAACAAGCAAAATTGACCTGTGTATCGAAAGTAAAACCTCACCTAGGCACACATTTCGCCACCATTTTCCACAATATCCTGCACAATACTTCTTCAATACTGTCTTTGTCGTTGTGTTACTAACAGACGGGCAAAGCGGTCTGGGAAGGCTCGAAAAAATGCAAATTAAAACTTTCAGTTGAATGTACTTGGTGATATTTCAAAGCCGCCATGTTGTGACGTCACGCTATTGTTTCGCACATTTCCAAAAGTGGAAATTATCTGGACTGGTTTCGTGATGGCGCCCATGCCAAGCTAGGGGCTCGATTTTATTGCGCGTGGCAGGAGACGCCATTTCCATGGTAATGCTTTGTCTTCACGGGTTAATTGAGTAATTAGTTTTCACACATTCCTTTTCGCACTTCAACTGTGAGCAAAAATCTCTATCTGTCAATGTTGTTCTTTTTAGCACACAATAAAAAACAGACTTTTGTGTTTAATGTCTATTAATAGTTAACCACGAAAATGATAACTTGATCCCTTGTGACAGAATTACCTAGGAATAATGATTTTGCTGACCATCTTTGCAGGAAATGTGTTGGAGTATTTTAACGTATCTTATTGCAAACATTACACCACTCTACAATACAATAATTACAACACTTACACAACTAACGAGACTTTGCCTACACTAATGACCATACAATACTTAGACAATTTACAATATTATATTCTACTTACAGTATGGTACTCTAATCACTCTAAAATTATGTAATAATTATTACCCATACAAATTACAATATGCTATTCTGCTTACGCTAATGCTTGAAGACTTACAATATACTGTAATTGCAATATAATTTTCTAATCACCTTATAGACATTATAGTTACACTACTTGTCATGAGAAACTTACACTACTTTACACAATTACTTTCTATATTAATATTCACGAGGAGTTAGCTTACAGACAGCACTTAGTCCTTGATAGAAAAAGCTTGATTACCATTCAAGAGAGGGTTCCATTTAGCCTGAAGTTTTTTAAGGTCAAGTTGTTTTGAGAGGCTATAAGCCTTTCAGTCTCGTATTTTCTCTTGACTATATCTTCAAATGGCAAAAAAGAGTGTTTTGATTATTCTAACGACAATTCCATAGATAGAGTTTACCTAAAATAATAAAGTAATTGAGCAGACTAGATTTCTCATCTAATATTCCAATATAATGTTTTTATAATCAAGTTTTATTTGCTCTTTTGTAATAGTTAACCAAAAGTTTTCGAATCTAGACCAAAATTCTGTTGAATAAGGACATTGGCAAAAGAAATGTTCTAATGTTTCTTGAGAGGATTGACAGAACGTACATAGGTCACTAGGAATCTTCCCGATTTTTGCTAATCTGGTATTTAAAAACAAAATGTCATTTAAAATCTTGAACTGAAAACACTGTGCAAACGTTTCTACAGCAACTGATTTTGTTGATATAAATGCTTTGCAAGTCTCTTCCTCACTAAGGCTAAAGTTTGACATTAGTTTGCAGAAACCTCTAGAATGTTTGGCTTGGTCTTGAATGAGAAGGGCGTAAAAGTTTCTACTTTTGCTCGAGGTAGGATCAAAGCTTTTGTCGCCACATTTACAATTCCAGTGTTCTTAAAACGTTCCTATCGACATTTAGATTCTTTAAATACTTTGGTACAGAACATCGAATCGCAGTCCAGGTAAGGTAATTTGTATCTTTTAATCCCATGCCTTTCGCTGAGTTAAAGGAATCAATATTATTCAGAGCAAACATCAAATCACTGACAAGAATCACACTAGCATTCACATAATTCTGATAATAGATCGGTTTGTCGTCTATCCTTATATTGCAGTTATTCCAAATTATCGAGTCAAAAGATGTAGTTCCGTTGCAAATTTTGAGCGGAATTCAGACCACCACTGCAGCATTTGTGAATAAAAAAATCGACTTGATATTATAATCATTAATGTTATAGTTGCAATGAAAAAAGAAAAATCCACCGAAGGGTTTGAGCAGATATCTAAGATAGCCTTTCCATGGAAGTGATCCAGAATTGAGAATTTTCGAAATCCACGCTAATCTTAGAGACTTAATTGAAGTCTCCAGATCAGTAAGGTTTAACCCGCCATTGTCGAAACTGTTAATTGCGGCTTTTCTTGTTATTTTATCAGGCCCTTTCCACAAGAATTTATAAATTATTGTTTGTATCAGCGCAACAATTTCCGAGGGGGTGGGAGGATAGAAAATATGTATATCAATTTGGGGAGAAGAAGACTTTTAATAATGGATACGTATACCTTGCCCAATAGAGAAAGACCTCTCCAACTCCAAAGATGTATTTGTTTTTTAATATCAGAAATCTTATCGTAAAAGTTCTTTTGGAGCGACTCTTTGCTGTTATAACTGAAGTGCACACCAAGGGCTTTTACAGTTTTGCACCATTTTTAAGATAGAGGTGTTTCGGTATTGTCACGACACGAACCAATCCACATTGCTTCTGTTTTGGTATAATTAACTTTTAATCCCGATAGTTGTTCAAATCGGTCAAGTAAAATAAAGAGGCTTCGTACGGAGTGTAAATCAGATAAAAAAAGCGGTAAGGTCATCTGCATATTGAACAATTTTCCATTCCTCTGATTCTAATTTGATCCCTTTAATATCGGTACTAGTTCGAATTGTAGCAGCTAAAATCTCAGTTGCGATTACAAATAAATATGGCGATGGAGGGTCTCCTTGCCTGATACCTCTCCCTAACTCAAAATTTGCTGAGAAAGTTCCGTTGTTTATTATACAACTGGATATATTACTATAAAATGTTTCAACCCACCTTATGAGACTGTGACCAAAGCGGAACGTTTCTAGACATTTAAACACAAAATTCCATTCAAGATCTAGACTGTCGAATGCTTTTTCGAAATCTATAAATAATAGAATGCCCGGACTATTGACTGTTTTGGTGTACTCCATTACGATTAGAATTGATCTAGCTGCCTCCCCTATGTATCGGCCGGAAACATATCCTGTCTGGTTGCTGTGAATTATCTCTGGTAAAATCTTAACAATTCGTGTTGCTATTACTTTAAATGCTATTTTGGCGTCAACATTAGTGAGTGAAATTGGTCTCCAATTTTCAAGATAAGTTCTATCTTTACCAGTTTTTTCAATAAGTGTGATAACACCTTGTCTTTGCGAGTTGGACAATTCTTTTCTTTCATAAGTCTCATTAAAACATTTAACCAATAATTCACCGATTGAAGGCCAAAAGACATTGTAAAATTCAATAGGCAAACCATCATTCCCAGGAGTCTTACCTAATGGGAATGTTTTAATAATGTTTTGACATTCATCAATAGATATTCTTCCTTCACATTCGTTACTCGCTTCACTCGAGAACTTTGGTAGATTTGGATTTTCAAAAAAGGCTGTCGCCTCTGGAGTGTCTAACTTTGTTTTGCAACTGCTATACAACTTGGTGTAAAATTGTTTCTGTGAGTTTATTATCGAGAGGGGATCAGTAGAGATTACTCCACTAATGCGCAATTTTCGAATGTGTTTTTTAATGTGATTACGTTTTTCCAAGTTTAAACAATATTTACTATTCTTTTCTCCGTGTTCATGCCATCGTGCCCTTGCCCGAATAATAATACCTTCAACTTTTTTATCATACATAGATTCAAGTTCGTTTTTACAGCTTTCCATTGTTGTTCTCGTATTGTCGCAGGGATTATCTTGAAAGGCGGCTAATGATTCTTTATATTTGCAGGTTAATTCTTCATCGCGTTTCTGTCGAGTTTTAGATAATCGTTTTAAAAAATCATAGAATCAGTTGTTATATTAAATTTGATCCAGTCCCAGATCGATCTATGGTCTTTTAGATCCTTGGCTTCTTCTAGCCAAATCGGCAATTTATCATTTATCATGTTTTTATATTCTTCGTTCGCAAGTAACGCGGTATTCAATTTCCAATAGCCAGGACCTCTACTATTTTCCTTGATTTCTTCGAGTTCTAGAAATATTGCAGAGTGGTCCGATTTAATTGAGGGTAAGATATCCACATTAGACACTAAATCATGTAGTTTATCCGAGATCAGCCAATAATCTAATCTACAAAATATAAAAGGAGAACAACGACCCCAGGTAAAACTTTGTTGATTTGGATTTTTTATACGCCAAATGTCAGGGAGACTGAATTCATCCTGTATTTCTTCAATAGATTTTACGACGTGTCTTCGGGGAATTTGAGTTCCACCTTTTTTGTCTAGGCTAACATTTAAGGGACAATTAAAATCACCTCCCATAATTTATGTTTTCTTCATTCCCGAAGTCATTGGTTCTTAATAAATTCGACAGATTGTGATAAAATTTAACAGCGTCGGCATCTTTGTTCGGTCTGTAGATGTTTGCAATTGTATAATTTTCCTCTTTGATCACAGCTTTTAGCAATATAAGTCTTCCAATTGAATCTGCCTGAGTCAACCGTATATCAGTATCAAAGCCTTTCTTTATAAGCACCGCGACACCTCTGGCGTTTGTGTGCCCATGAGAAAATAATATCTCCGCGCCCCATTCTTTTTTCCACTGAGCCTCTCGCTCTTTGCAGGAGTGTGTTTCTTGTAAAAATATCAAATCAGCCTTTTGCTTTCTACACCAAGAAAATATCGCTCGCCGTTTTTGAAAATTGCTTAGGCCTCTCACGTTTAACGATAATAATTTAATAGTATCAGGCTTCAGATTTTGTTTACTCAGCATTTTACATGCATATGAACAGTTGTTTCATTGCACTGCAAGGAAGAGGTACTGTTTTAACTACAAAATTGTATGAAAGAATTTTCTTTCTTGTGTATGGTTTCTCTGTATAGCGAAAGCAGACAAAAGTAGAATTTTTCGCGCAGTGTAAGCAGGAACAAAAACAAACACAAACACAACGACAAACACACAGACACATATAAACGAAAGCGCACTTACCATCCTGTGGTTGCAATGCACTCCCGTCGGGATCTCCACATAGAGGCGATAATCATACGATGCAACAACTAGCGTACTTACTAGATCTTATATCCGAACAAGAAAAACAAACTTTAGATGATACTCTAGCTGTCGAAGCTTGATATAGTCATAACTTGGTAGTGTTCCTATAATAAGGTAGTTATACAAGGGATGTCAATTCTGATCCAGTCTAACTTGGAATAACAACTAGCGTACAATTTCTTCGGTCTAATACCCGAGTGTAAACAATATAATAATAACAATAAGACAAAAAAGAGAAAAGAATCTAGGATATTTTACCGTGACATTGTCATAGCTTGAAAGTATTCTTCAATACAATAACTACACAAAAAGTTCAATCTGACTACTCATCCGGAAGCTTGAAGGATTTCAATTTTGAGCAGTTTTTCTCCTTGAATAAAATTTGCGCTGGTACCGACCAAGGTATGAAAGCAAATTCAACATCATCTCTTTCTCTAATCCCCTTGAGATGAGACTTACGAAGCTCTGCTCGGTCTTTGCGGGCGTTCTTTGAAACATCATCAGAAATAAATATCTGATTGTCCAGGAAGAGGTTATCCTTCAACGCAGTTGCAGCGACTTTAAGAATTTGAACTTTATCAGAATACCTCAGGAGATAAATATGTATCGGTCTGGCCGGTGAAGGGTTTTCGGCCGTGCCCCGTTGGCTGACATTCGTTCGATGGGCCCTCATCACTTCGATGTTTTGAAGTTGCATGTGTTTCTCGAAGAATTCGGCTTTCAGAAAAGACTCAAAAGAGTTATGTGCAGCTTCTACGCTTTCCTTGAGGCCCCAGAGAACGATGTTGTTTCTTTTAGATCTATTTTCCAGGTCTTCCATCTTCTTGTGAATTGATGCTAATTCTTCACGGGTAGCCTTGAGAGCCAGTTCGTTGTTTACTTCGCTCATTTGTGCGTCCAGTGCGCTATAACTGTCTTTCAGAGCATTGACATCAGCGGCCGTTTTTCCCTGGGAGCTCTCTAGACTAGATAATTTCTCAAGGATACTGTTTAGTTTTGTTTCTTGCAAGTCCCTGGATTTGAGTAGGTCGTCCATTTTGGCGAGTACGGTATCCAGCTTTATCGAAGTTGAATCTGCATTGGCATTTTTAAGGTCTTAGTCCTTGTTCTTAGATTCATGTAGAACGTCTACCAAGCTCAGGCAGTCGTCATTCATCAAAATACCGAAAATTGATAAACTTTAAAGTAGAGAGCTCGAACTCGCAGTCTTACCCGCGTGGCGTCATCATGTGACTCTTCGTATCTGGGCATTTATTCGTCCCTTTGAATCACCATCCGATATTCTCGATCGAGTCCCAACCAACAGATTCACAACATGCACTTCATTTTTGGCAACCAACAACGTTGAAAAAGGAATTGTTTGGATTTGTTGTCGGTGGCAGTCGGCGGCTGTGCGAAGTGAAGGTTTAAGGTCTCTGGGAAGAAAATTCAGGAAAATTTCAGTGCCGGGGCCGTCGGTAAGTGTCTGAAAAATGGCCTAAACAGGGTGGCATAGAAAGGTATGTACGCAGTGTTTTTGTTGTGAACTTTCCGATGCAATATAATGAATTATTTTTAGTGTCTTGTCAACGTGTTTATAGAGACAAACAAGCTTGCTTATAGAACACTCAGCAATCCGTCCGGAAGGATACTTTTATTCTGCAGTGCAGGAAAGCAGATGCCTGAAACTCTTGTTGTAATTTTGAGAGTTTTTAATTCAAGAATGTTTTCGCAGTATAAGCAGTATTATCTCTTCCTTTTCAATTAAGCGCAGGCCCTCATAAAAGCCGCCAAAACCGGAAAGCCCACCAAAATACTCCGGGAAGGTGCTCCTGTGAAATAATCTTAACTAGGTCGCTAAACATTAATCTTTTTTTCCCTAAGCTGGTTCTAGGGATTTTCTGTCCTTCGCCAGTAGTAAAGGGGGCCCATTGGGAGAATTTTCCCACGTTAATTTGCATACACACCCCCTGTTCTGGCTTCTGATTGGTCGAGAGCATTTGGCTTCTGATTGGTCGAGGGGTTGTCAGAGGAATGGGAAACCACGGGCCAAAAGGATCGTGGGCTCAAGGGGAAGTCACATGACCGGAACCGGAAGTCACATGACCGGAACCGGAAGTGACGTCACACCTAAACCGGAAGTGATAGGACCGGAACCGGAAGTCACATGACCTAAACCGGAAGTCACGTATTTTGAAAGGGGAAACCGCGGACCAGGTGGAAAAATCGATCGTGGGCTCAAGGGGAAGGAAAACCGCGGAGAAAACGCGGGCGCAAAGTCCAAAGTCCAAGTCGGGCAGCGGGGGTAGGTATAAAAAAGAGAACCACAGGGGTGAGGAGATAGTCATGAGTTTCTACATCACCCTCCTGAGTGATCAAGCGCAAGGCACGGGTCAAAAATTTACGGCGCGACTGCCTCGTTCCTATTATTTGGTGGAAGATGATTGGGAAGTGGCGTTGGTGCATATCTCCCACCCGGGGTTTAATCAATCCTTGGAAGATCAAACCAAGCAGAATTGGACGCAAGAAGATAGTCAAAAACATTGGATGAATACAGATATCAAATACATGCCAAAACGTGCGGATAACACGGCCCCAGTGAAAGTCACCAAACAATTCTATTTACCGCCAGGGTATTACCACACTTTGAAAGAAGCCTGGATTGCCATCGCCTACGAAATGGAAAAACAGCACATGGAGGTCATGATGGATATAGCTAAAATGGACGTGGATGATTTAGCCAAACGACAACAACTAGCCGCGCTTAACCTGGCTCAACCCTACGTGAAAATCACCAATAAGGGCGTGGCCCCTGAATTAGATTCCCTGTATGTTCTCATTCCAGCCAACATGGAATTTGAAATGGAATGGAAATTGGCAGGCCTGATGGGATTGGTGAAAGATGGAACGTCCACGGAACGCATTGTCCAAGAAAAGAATTATCTGGTGAAACATATCGTGGATTACAACGATCGGCATAAATGGGAAGCAACGGTTGGTCCTCCCGCCAAATATCCCCCCGTGGGGGCACGTCTCCGTCAGTTTTACCCACCCCGACTTTGATTATGCGTTGTTCTTGGGTCCGAATTTGAGTCGACAACCTTTTCCTACCACCCCCACGGTGAAACCGCAACAAGGACAACAACAATTGATGATTTACACGGATCTGGTGGCACCGAGCATTGTGGGACATCAAGAAAAAGGGTTTTTACGTACCTTGGATGCCGGCAATACCGACCATCAATTTGATACCAGGCAACGGGTGTATTTTCCTCTGGGCCAAACCATCTTTGACAGCATTGCCATCGACATTCAAACAGCCGACGGACGGCCGGCTCCGTTTAAACAAGGCCGAACCATCCTCACCCTTCAACTCTCCCGAAAAAGTCAACGAACAGGAACACATGTGTAATAAAGATGACAAAACAATAAAGTGTCATGGAACATGCTTTATTGGTCCTTCATTTTTGTTGACAACAAGTAGAAAAAAAAAGAGTCCAAGGTCCTTTTTACGAGAAGCTGATACAGGTGTTCATCCGTGCAATGGCTTGGGTTTTGGTGTGACCCAGAAAGTAGAGGGTTTTGCGGTGGGGCTCATAGGGATCGCGCAGTTCTCCCCAGAATCCTTCCATGACGTTGTTGTCTTCATAACAAATGCCATACCACAAAGGGTTGTCTTTCCAAAGGGTCTTGACTTGCTTCACAAATTCCGGGTCTTCTTTCCATCGTTGAAGAGGGGTGACTTCAAGGACGGACAGAGGAACGACGTGTTGACAGGAAGGACAAGTGAGGATCTGCTTGGTGTAGGATTTGTCGGAGGCGATAGCACAGCCGGCATGACAAGGTTGACCACAACACCTCAAGGTGGTATGATTGACGACAGGTGTCAAACAGATCACACATGGTTTGGATTGCGCCATCAGGCCAAAGGATCAAAGAGGGGGTTGATCAAGAGCTGAAATTCGGCGGGGGTGATGAGGCCTTCCTGACGGAGTCGGTACACTTCTTGATAAGTGAGTTGGTAACGCAAAGGTTGGACCAGGTCTAGGATTTGTTGTCGGATTTGTCCTAGACGTTGTAGGATTTTCACGGCTTCCGGACTGATCTTATCGGCTTTGTCGCTCATTTACCACTGGTAGTAGTTTTTTAAAGTTAATAAACACAATTCGTGACGACTGAGATGTTTTTCACTATGAAGACGAAGCAGTTCAAAATACGAAGCTTTGAAGCGGATCTCCTCCAAATCTTTTTCCAGCTGAGTCAACAAGGTGCGTAGACGATCAATCACTTCTTGGGCTTCTGGACTAATCTCTGGATCATCCATGAGTGTGAAAGATGGAGGGGGCCGGTGGGTCTTTTATAGAGAAACAAAAGGGTCATGTGGGAGGGAAGGGGCCAATGAGAAGGAGACCCCATGATGCTTTGGGAGGGGACGGGGTGGGGGGACCCCCCTCCCCCCTCCTTAGATAGACCATGAGGCATTGCGCGGATCGGGGTATATAAGTCAAGGGAGGCCCCAGGACGCCATTCCTAGCTTTGAGTCTGGTCTGAGCGACTTATGCTTGTTGTGTGTCGTGAAAAATGTCAGATAACGAATCTGTGGTAACGGAGTTTACGTTGACAACAACGGATGAGAACGAAAAGCTACCCTTGCTCAGTGCATTGAAAGAGAATGGAGGGAATGGACAACCCTATGTACAGGTGGCACGCGAACAGCCTGTCATGCGCTTCATGCAGGGACATGCCGATCCACAAATGCGAATGCAATCGGGGCTGATCCGCTTCGGCTTTGAGAATAAGGGGAATGTACTGTTCATGTTGGATTTCATTCCAAAGATCCACGGGCACAAAGAAAATTGGGTTCGTTTCCGCAAGACGTGGACCAAAATTGAGAAAGTGCAAGCCTGGAATTTGTTTCAGATGCTACGTTTTGTGTGGGTGGATTTGTTCAACCCCGAACACTGTTTGCCACGTAATCTTTCGCATGATGAGATGACGGAACTGATTGATATGTGTGAGCATGTGGACACGTTTAAGCGTCATTACAATCCGAAACATTGTGCTCGTTTTGAGGAGATGTTGAAGGAGCTGGATTTTAATCAGCGGTCGGTGAAAACTCATGAGACCTTTCTGCGCCAGAAGGCCAAGGATTTGAAAGCAGCACGGCAAAAACGTGTGACAGCGGAATTGGAAGCGAAGAGGAAGAGGTGTATGGAATTGGAGGAGGAAGCGCGGAAGCAACGTCAAGAATGGGAGCGGCAGTTGCAGGAGTCACAGCAAATGGAACGAGGGGAAACCACTGTGGACTGCGTAAGACGCGTTTTACGTTTTTAACTTTGTTTTAATAAGAACTTAAAAAGAGGACAAGTTATTTACACGAAGTTGTTTCTTTTCCACAGTATGAATTGATTGAAGAGGAGGCTTGCGAAAGGAATTACTTGGAGTGGAAAAACTCGGCTGAATACAATATGGACTATTCTGATGATTAGACTTTGAACATGTTTGTGAGTCAAGAACATTTTATAAGTGAAGTTTTTTATTTTTTATGTTTTAATTAAAAGAGTGGATGTTTTTTACAAAGGGTTGTCTGTGTTCTTTGCCACGCAGGGTGGGGCGCACCTATTTACAATTGGAAAAAGGCTATGTACAATTGAAAAAATAAAAACTAAAAAAAAAAAGGGCTATGTACAATTGGAAAAATAAAAACTAAAAAAAAAGGGCTATGTACAATTCCAAAACTAAAAACTAAAAACATTACAAATGAAAGTCTTCCAGTTCCAGGCGTAATTGATCAATGTTCTCGGGGAGACAGAAGGTGCGGTTGAATAAGGCTTGAATTTCGGCTCGGGTGTTCTCGTCCACATCCCGGGATCCCACGATAGCACTGCTTTGATGAAAGGTGGGCTTTTTAGGTCCCCAAGGGACAAATTGACTGCCAGTGACCAGGGTGGCGGCATTCTCATTGACTTGGTAGTAATGGTCCGAGCGGTACCACGATTGACCGGGTATGTCAAAGAGATAGACGGGTTTGCCTTGATCCATGGCCAATTGCACGGTCCAACCGGTGCCTCCTTTCACGCGTTTATGATCCTGTTCCAAGATGCCAAAGGCATAGATCGTATGGGCTTTCTTGGCAATTTGATAATTGCGTTGCAGCAATTGCAGGGTGTAAAAATGACTAGGCATTCGTTTCCCTAGTTTCTCTGCCGCTTGGTGAAGATGGGGGTTGGCTAGCATCAAAACTTCCACGGTGGACGGGGTGATGAAGGTGGCTCGAGGATGGTTCGGGGGGACGAGCACTTCGACTTGCATCCCAAACTGTTTGGCCATTTGTTCGACGAGTTCATCCGTGCCTTTGGCGCCTCCAGTGTACACCACATGGCCATGACCAATCTGCAGTTCCAAGGCATCCACATCGTGTTCTCCGATCATGTCGATGTTGGGGGGCATTGCTTTGAGAATGACGATCGAGAGACCAAGGGACCCTCTTAAATAGGGCAAGCTGACCAATGGGAAGACAAGAGGTCCAACTAGGGTCATAACAAGCTGACCAATGAGAAGAGGAGAGGTCCTTATAGGGTCATGAAAAGTTGACCAATGACAACCAAGGGTCGAGGGTATAAAAAAGGCAGGGGCGGGTGAAAAATCGTGAGCACGATGTCTGTGGATCGAATGAGAAAGCCAAGCGACCCTCCTGCGGGGAAGAAGAAGAAGAAGAACACCATTCAAACGATGACGCCCGTGGACTGTGATCCGGTGGTGCGCGAGGTGGTGGAAGATACCCGAGCGGCGGTGGAAGATATGATGAAAGAATTGAATGACATGGTGGAGCAATCTACGCCACCATCACCTCAATTCACATTGACGACCGTGTATGATCCTCCCAGTTCGGTGGACTATATGGTATGTCCTTGCCATGACGTGCGTTTGGAGGCGCGAGAATCTCAAAAGGGGTGGAAGTATGTGAAATGCCCCATCCAACCCTGTTTGCTGTTTTGTGGTCAAGATCAAGCCCCCGACTATATGAAAGCGGTGTATAGTCAACCTCATGCAGAAGTGCTGGACATGTGGACTTGTTTGCAATGCTTTTGCCGTGAGCCCGCCACGCTGCAACAGAGCCATTCCACCCAGAACCCCGATCGCTTGTTTCTGAATTGTTCCAAGAAAAAGTGTGGCTTCTTCCGATGGGCCGATCAACCGTTGGGTCCCAAGTACTGGAGCTGGTTTCATGACAACCCCCCAAAAAAGCCACGGCGGGGCCAAACCACCCCCCAAATGGGTCATTTAGACTAATTTTGCTTCTTTTTCATATTTCTTTTCCAAACTTGGCAAAAAACCTTGGGTTGTCGCCCAATTTATTTTAAGTATGAGAATGACTTAAAAAACCAGATTGTGACGTCATAATGGCTGACGTCACAAAACGAGTTAACTGAAAATTTCAAATTTGAAATAAAAAGTTATGTCATCTGAAAGAACTTGGCAAGGGGAGTAAAATGCTGAAAACCGTACCTCGCTAAGACAAACGTATCTTGAGTTATGGCAATTTAAAGACATTTAAAGTGTCCCCCCCGGAACCATACTTTTCTTCTAAAAACAACCCTGTTGATCTATTTTGTACAGTTTTTTTCCATGCAAGCTAATAATCTGGTAAAATGGACTTCTTGTTGTTCCAAAAAATCGTATCATTTTAGATTTTAAGTTTTCGGCTTGAAAACGATAATATTAGCAAGAGCATAATTGATCACGTGACACTTAATTACGTCACAAAACTGGTTTGGGGGCTCTAGCTCTGGCAGGAAAAAAATTTTCCGAGTTTTTCTTTTTCATTTAGCTTCCGTCATTTAAGACATCTTATCTGCAACTTAAATGGTGTCGTTGACGCAACAAAACAACACTTAAATTCAAACGTATTACACAAGGGGGGGACCCTATTTTGAGACTGTGAAATTTTCAAAATCTAAAATGCCATATCTCATCCATTATTTATCACATCGACAAACAGTTTTCAGCATTCAACTCCTCTTGACGTGTTCTTTCTAAAACACCAGAAAAAAATTAGAAATTCTAAAATTTAATTTTAGAGAATAATATGACGTCACCAATTATGACGTCATAATTTGACATTTGGCATCACCATTCATGTCAAATTGTTTGGCACAAAGACCCATATCAAATTACCAAGTTTGGTAAAGAAATGATGAAAAGTAACAAAATTATTAAAAATTAACCAAAAAACGGGACATTTCATGACCCATTTGGGGGGTGGTTTGGCCCCACCGTGAGCCGACCCACTGGCCGAACGCCCGTTGTCCACCCGTGATGCTCAAGGGTATCCCAAGCGTGGCGTGGACATCCCAGGACCGCCCCCTCGAAGGAAAGAGGATCGCCCCCTGACAGACTACGAGAAACAATTGCTACGAGAAATTCAAGAGCTCAAGAACCGTCAAGAAATGATGGTCGCCCCAGCACCACCGCCCCCCAAGTACAGTGACAGTGTGGACAACTGGCAGAAAGGTCTCGAGACCGTCACTTGTGGCCGTCTAGGTCTCTTTTAATGTATTAAAAAGGAGTAGGAATAAATTATTTTATCAATAGGACCATGGAGTCTGTTGTGTGTTATGCGTGGGAGTCTCTCTTGTCTCGGGTGCAATGGCAATGTCATCAATCCCTGTGCCAAGTGTTATATGATCACCAACCCGGGGCCAAGATCCCTATTCCCCCATGTCCCGAGGACACGCATCCTCTCCACATCTTTGAAGAAACCCACGTGGATCGTAACCTGTATCGATGGGTGGTGTTTGTCTTATGGTTAAAAGCGCATCCGGACGCCTGGCGATGGTATCGAATCATTCAAAAGGCGCATCCCCACACCATCCCCACCATACCGACCTTATGGGATGAATGCCAGAACGTATGGCCCCTCGAAAGAAACACACCCCCTCATGGTTGAATCGTTACCACGACCCTCGTGCCCCAGGGAGTTTAGGAGGGGTGCAACGGTTTGCCAAAGCCCATCGTCTCCCTTTGAAACAAGCCCAACGGGTCTTGGAACGGGATTTGGCCTACACGTTACATAAACCACGACGTCGACGTTTTCCTACCGTCCCCGTGATCGTGGGAGGGTTGGACGATCAATGGGTGGCGGATTTAGTCGAAGTGCAACCCTTGGCCAAATATAATGGGGGCCTACGCTACTTGTTGACGGTCGTGGATGTCTTGTCGAAATACGCGTGGGTGCAACCCTTGAAAGACAAAACCGGCGTGGCCCTCGTGAAAGCCTTTGAGAAGATTTTGAAACAAGGACGACGTCACCCCAACCGATTGCAAACGGATCGGGGGAAAGAATTTTACAACCGGACCTTTCAACGATGGCTCGACGAGCAAGGCATTCATCATTTTTCCACCGAAGGCGATGCGAAGGCCAGTGTAGTGGAACGATTTAACCGCACCTTGGATGAACGGTTGTACCGTTATTTTACTGCGGCCAACACCTTACGCTTTGACGACGTGTTACCCGAGTTGGTGCAAGGGTACAATGCCACCCGACATCGAAGTATTGGCATGGCCCCTCAAGACGTGACGTGGGACAACGAAGAAGCCGTGTGGAAACGATTGTACGCCAAACGATGGAAAGACCAGAAAAAACCTAACTTCAACGTAGGTGATCGGGTGCGTCTCAACAAGATTCATCGGACCTTTGAAAAAGGGTATCTCCCCGGTTGGACCGAAGAAGTGTTTGTGGTGCATCGTGTGGTCCCGGGCCCCGTGCCCACCTATAAGATTCGTGAATGGGATGATACCCCGGCTCAAGGCACGTTTTATGAAGAGGATTTACAAAAAGTCCATGTGTCCGACGTGTTTCGCATCGAAAAGGTACTTAAGCGTCAAAAAGATCGATGGTTGGTCAAGTGGAAAGGGTGGCCGGACAAGTACAATAGTTGGATTGCTCGTGGTGATGTGACCTCTCTCCAACCACCCAAGAAGAAAGAGACAAAGTCACCCAAGCCATCCAAAAGACGACGACGCGACTAAAAAATGACGTGGGTGCCCAATTCGTCGTTTTACGTGACGTTGATGAGTCATGCGAGTACCAAGGAGTTTTCCTGGCAACAAAGCCCATCAGTTCCGAAACCGGTTGCCGAAACCCATCCGATTTGTGGGACGAGGATGGATGGTGGGTATGGTGAGTGTGTCCTTACCCGCCATTCCGGTGGTCGAGCAACAGTTGGTCGGCGACTCCCATCCTCTGCTGTACGTGCGATGGGGCACGAACACGACTTTAAAATAGACGATTGGGGACAGGAGGCATGGTGGTATGAACAGCAGGAATGGACCGTGAGGGGCCAAGACATGAAAAAGGAGATGGCCTCGTCGCCGACGGGATCGCACTTTTTTCACCAATTGATCTACCGTTACCAGCAAGAACGTGCTAGACGAATCAAACCCAAAGACAAATGGGTGGGGCCCGATGGTGTCAAAATGTACCCGACCTTTGAATGGAGCTCGGAAGGGGATTTGTTGTTGAATACCAAGCCAGTGGATTACAAAACACATGTGGCGCGCGTGTCATGGGGCAAAACCTTGGCCCTGAAAATGGGATGGATCGAAGAAGTGTCTCCCGGGACCTATCGATTGGGTCCGAATCTCTTGCCAGAATTGGATGGCATGTCCACCATTCCCAACCCGACGGATGTCCCCAATTTTTGGAAAGTGGAGGGGGATTATGTGAAGTTGAGTCTATCGTGCCCTTGGCGGATTGTGAATCTCAATGACAAATTTCGTGTCTCGTCGGAATTTCCCGCGGTGCGTCCTTTGCACGTGTATTGCAATGTAGGGACCAGCAGCATGGTAGGAGGTCGCATCACCGATCTCTTACGAGAAATCAAGTACCAGCCCCAAAACACCACCCACTTTGAACCTCGACATATTCAATATGTCCCGGTACGCAACGAAGTGGTGGAAATCGTGGAAACCCAGATGGCCGAAACCAATGGGGATCTCGTCCAATTTGGCGAAGGACGTACCCTCCTCACCCTACACTTTAAAAGGGAGGTGGTGGTGTGAAGAAGACAAAGATGTCGTTCTACGTGACATTACCGAGTCATGCCAACCGACGTGAATTTCCCAACAACCAAGCCAATTCCTTCAAGATTCGTTTACCGAAACCGTTGCAGTTATCGGGAGGGGGATGGCAAGTGGGATTGAGTGCCATTTCCTTACCGGATACCCGCGTGAATTTGTACGAGTTGGTGAAGAAAGATGGGTACATCCTAGCGACGTCGTGGGAGATCACTTATCCCGCCCCGGGTAAAACCGATGGCACCATGGCTGCGCGCATAGGCACAGCGCAAACCCTCATCCAAGACATCCAACATTTGGATTGGGTGGTGGATGGCGTGAGTTTCATGAAAGCCACGATTGCCCATTTGGAACAACGACGCCAGGAAACGGCGATTCAAGGAGGTCGGTTTACCAACGATCAAGGCAAACACACCTACGTCAAGTTCAAGTGGGAAGGCGAGGATCTGCTCATCGACAACACGAATGTCTGCCATTGTGGCAACAAAACACCGGTCCTTACCATCTACACCAAGTTAGCGCTCAAGATGGGATGGTTACGTAAAATTGACAGTGGATTGGTGTTGGGCCCAAACTTACAGCAAGAATTCCTGGGGGATCAAATCCCCAACATGAAAGAACCACCTGGCAACGATTGGAACGATGTGAACGACGAACAGAGCAACCCGGTCTTTTGGACGGTGCGTTCGATTTTACCGGATTATTTACAATTGAGTATGAGTTGTGGGTGGCGTTTCACCAACTTGAATACGGCATTTCGGGCGGTGGTGGGGGAACCCACGCGATCGTTGCACGTGTACTCGGACATCGCCGGCAGCACGGTGGTGGGTAATCGCGTGACCGATTTGTTGCGTGAAATCCAGTACAAGCGACAAGGACGTGGCACCATCTACTTTGAACCGTTGCACATTCAATACATGACTCTTCGTAACGAGGTGGTGGAAATCGTTCACGTTCAAGTGGCCGAAACGATTGGTAGGGGAGGAGACTTGGTCAAGTTTGGCGACGGCCATACCATTGTCACGTTACACTTCAAAAAGACATAAAAAGGGGAGGACTTGGCCAAGGGAGTGACCAATCACAACAAGATGCCCAAGACGAGAAGACGCCGAAGACGACGAAGAAGGCAACGAGGGGGTCTCTTGCCCCTGGCTGCGCTCATTCCAGCCTTGATCGCGGGAGGGAAAGCCGTGGCGTTGGGTGCCGTGGGGGGTGCGGCGAGTTACGGGGCCAAGAAAGGGTTGGAAGCCGCGTTTCGAAAAAGAAGACGATGAGGACGGTATAAAAAGGGGGTCACGTGAAGCCCAAGCAAACGTTGATCCCTGGTGAAGAAGACAGCATGCGAGGGGGAAGTTTGACACGATTTCGGACCGACGAGTGGTATGATCAACAAGGCAAAGGGTTGGTGACGGATCTCTTGCGTGGGGGGTTCCAAGGCCTTAAAAGCACGCGAAATCCTTTAAAACTGCCTAGTAATATCAAGAGAGGCTTGGAAACGGGTTTGACACGCGGGATCAAACGCAAAGCCGAAGACGTCCTTAAAAAAGAAATTACCAAACAAGCCAAGAAAGCCTTGAGCCATAAGAACGTGAAACAAGCCGTGCGGGTAGCCAGTGCTTTGTTTCCCAAGCAAACCAAACGGGCGCGAGATATTTTGGGAGTCTAAAATGGAGCCCGTGCCTTCACGACCTCGACGGATTCGTAGTGATCGGGGTTTGTCTCAATGGGGAGGTCTGTATCCGTTTTGGAAACTCATGCGACGACAACGTGGCGGTTGGTTGAGTCCCGAGGTGATGAGACTGCCCGGGTTTGATTTGAGACAACGCTTAGCACAACGACGACGACGGTATAAAAACCCCTCACGACGACGGCGGGGTACCAGTACTCGACGACGACGTTAAACATGTCTGACTTCGGTATGCAATCCGCCCCGGCTCACCCACGTTCCGAAGGGACCGTCAACCCCGCGTTACGGCTTTTCCGGGTGCCAGCCACCGACATTAGCATCAATGCCTATCGCATGGTCACCGTTCAACCCACGACCACGGGTATCAATCCGATGGTATTCATTATTCCGGGATTAGACGATTTTGTGGATTTGGGACGCAGTTACTTTACCATGGAATTGAGATTGCAGAAAAGTACGAACGATAACTTGGAAGCTGCTCAAAAATTGTGGCCCGTCAACAATTTGGCCCATTCCATCATCAAACAAATTGACTTGCATTTGAATGGCACGTTGATCAGTCCTCAATCCGACACCTATCATTACAAAGCGTACCTGGAAACCTTGCTGAATTATGACCGAGAAGATGGCAAGACCGTGTTAGGACCCCAAGGCTGGTACAATCAAGTGGATTCCCCACCCGAATGGACCGCCACCAATACCAACACCACAGCGAATGCTGGTGCAGGACATGCCCACTGGGTGGCTCTCAGTGCCAATCACAAAGGAGCTTTGGCCGCCATGGTAACTGAAGTGACCAAGTATGCTGGAGGCGTCACCCACAGTCTGGTGTTTACCCCGCACCTGGAAGTGTTTCATACCGGCAAACTGTTGGTGCCAGGCATCGAAATCAAGATGAAATTTCATTTCAATGGCCCGAACCTGTTTTTGAATGGGGTGGCTCTCGCGGGCCGATTGATGGAAGGCGATGTGAAACTACGGTTTCATATCTGTCAACTGCGTTTGAATGACGCCATCTACCAGAGTTTGTCTACCAAAAGACACAATCAAGGCCAAGTGGCTGCCTACCCGACCGTCCGCAGTGAAATCCGCACCTTCAGCATGCAAGGCAACCTGACCCGTTTTGATATCCCCAACCTGTTTCAAAACAGAATACCGGACCGATTGATTGTAGGGTTGTTGGACAGCCGCGCCTTCAATGGGGATGTGACCCGAGATCCCTTCTGTTTCCAGAAATTTGGTCTGACCTCCATTAAACAGATTGTCAAAGGAGAAGAATACCCTTATGAAACCCTGCACTTGGTGCACAACAATGGCACCCGAGATAACTTGGGGTACTTCCGTTTTCTGCAAGCCAGTGGTGCTTGGTGTAAAAAGAAAGGCAATATGGTGGAACTAGGAGATTGGGGCCAAGCGAAAAATTGTACCTTGTTCATGTTTGACAATGTGGCCAATGGATGTGCAGACAGTCAAACCCTCAACCCCAAGCAAACCGGTGATTTACAGCTGGTCTTGGAATTTGGAGCTGCCCCCGCTACCAATATAACTGTGCTCGTCTATGGAGAATTTGAGAACTTGCTGGAGATTGACAGCAACGGAGCCGTGTTGTACAACATTTACCAACACTAAAGAAAGAAAAGATGGAACACGTGGCCTTGAATAATGTGCAATTGGATTATTTAGCCCGCGACGACCCCCACTTGAAACCGATGTTTTATGGGACGGTGGCCTGTGATCGATTACCCAAGCGTCCTGTCAAAACCCAACACCAAGGGTACATTGTGAACACCGACCCGCACGATCAACCGGGACAACATTGGTTGGCGGTGTGGACCGAGGGAAACGTGTGTGAAGTCCTCGACAGTTATGCTTTGCCCCTGGATACGTACGTGCAAGCCGCCCCGTTACGAGATTGGATTGTCCAACATTGGAAGTATGTGGTGACCAATGGCAAGTCCCTCCAAGCCATCTCAAGCAAGAGTTGTGGGGATTACGCGTTGTTGTACTTGAAAGCCAAAGCCCGTGGACGGACCTTGCAAGCATTTTTAAATGAGTTTTCGGATCATGATTATGTAAGCAATGACCATCAAGCCGGTCAACGCCTTCAACAATTGATTGTAGGCCAAGAAGCCAGATGGTATCAACTCTGTTGTCATCCGTATCATCAACGGAATGGTTAAATAAAATTCGTTGGAAAAAAAAAGTGTGTCGGAGTCGTAGCTCAGTCGGTAGAGCGTTTGGATCCCTCGAAAAAACAGGTGTAGGGGGATGGTGCGTGGGTTCGAGTCCCACCGATTCCAATAAAAAGGTGCCTTTTTTTCTAAAATGGGTAGTTAGTCATCATGCAAACGGGGAAACCGTTTCGTTTTCATACCCCCTCCTCTATCTTGGTGGTGGGGCCTTCGGGATGTGGCAAAACCGTGTTTACGGAAAAACTCTTGGTAGACAACCCCGAGTTGTTTGAAAGGCCCCCGACGCAAGTGCATTATTGTTATGGGGCGTGGCAAGATCGATTTCGAGGCATGCAAGATCGTGGGGTGGTGTTTCACGAAGGGATTCCCGATCATGAGGCGTTGGTGCAATGGTTTCCTCAAGGACAGGGGGTCCTCGTCTTGGATGATTTAATGGATGAAGGGAGTCACGATAAACGCGTGTTGGATTTATTCACCAAACATTCGCATCATCAAGGGGTGACGGTGCTGTACTTGTGCCAAGACATGTTTCCCGTGGGGCGCTATGCCAAAAGTATTTCCCGCAATGCTCATTACATTGTGGCGTTCAAGAATCCCCGAGATCAATTGGGGGTACGCAACGTGATGCTGCAATCGTTTCCCACCACTTGGAAAGACATCTTAGAGACCTTTCATCAGGCCACCACGCGCCCGTATGGCTATTTGATGTTAGATTTACACCCGGCCTCCTCCGATCAACAACGGTTATGGAGTCACCTGTTAAAAGACGAAGGATGGACGCGCACCTATCAAAAACGAGTATAAAGGGACGAGATCCTTGAACGGACTTTTCGAAAAAAGCAAGCATGGCCGATGAGGAGGACCGTCAACCTCCGCAAGCCTACGATACCGTGGCCCCCGCGGGGGTTGGGGCGACCACTAGCAATCAAGTGTCCCCAGGGACCATCCAAGAAATTTTGGATACGCGGGACTCAACCTTGATCGACCAAGCCTTTGATCAAATGACCGTCGAGGACATGATCGCGTATGTGGAACAGCTGCCCTCCCCCAGTGCGTTTAGGACCTCTAGCCCTGCCGGGGTAGGAAGTCAACCATCCCGTTCACCCTCATTCCATAGTCCCCAGACCAGCCCGTCGTCTTCTGGGGCTCGAACGCCTGCGACGCCTCCTAGCGTACCCCGGGCGGCGGGTGCTCGAACAGCCGCGGGTGCTGGGGGTAATGGGGGCGGCCGTGGTGGCGGACGTGGTGGACGTGGCGGTGGACGTGGTGGGGGTGGTGCTGGACGTGGCGGTGGTGCTGCTGCTGGTGGTGGTGGTGGTGGTGGCGGTGGTGGGGGTCGTCGGGGACGACGACCGACACGCATACGAGGACGACGACGAAATACCCCCACGTCGCCTTTGACACCTGCCTCCAATCCAGCCACCCCTCGAGGATCTTGGAGCGATAGTACACCACCACGTACCTTGCGTCAAGCCGATTTACAACGACGTTTACGCATGCTGTTACAAGATCAAGAACAATTGGCCCAAGGACGGGAAATTGCTAATGTCACCATGACCAATAGCATTGTGACCAGTTATAAACAGGGAGGACGTCCTAGTGTACAAACCTCTTCGTCCCGGGTGTCGCCGTGAGGATGAAAACCGTCGTGTCGTTATTGAATGGATCCCGACGTCCTGGCATCCCCTTGCCCCCCGAATTGTTACAACGGATGGATTCGTTGTATGCCTTTTACCATCAACAATGGTGGTGTTATCGCAAAATGTTGAATCATTTCGAGTGTTGCCATGCCTTGTACAATGGTCTGGCGTTAGTCCTGATGGCCGCCGGCATGATTGCTGGCCCCCTGTTGGACAACAGCACGTTGGTGGCCTGTTTGGCAGCCGTAGGGACGGTGGTCAAAGGATGGGCCGATTTTAAACAGTACCGGTTCAAAGTGACCATGAGTCGGTTTGCGTTTACCGCCTATGCCAAAGCCTTGACCGAATTGAAAACCTATGGGCGGGGTGTTCCCTTGGAGGACCTGGAAGGATTTTTAATCAAGATACAAACCTTGGATGATACCATTGTGGATTTCACTCCTCCCTTACCCAAACGATGTGTCCAAGAGTACCATGATCATTTTGTCTACCAACCCGTGGAAGCCCAATGCTATGTGGACGGATGTCCTCGTCCCTTGAGACCCAAAGGGTATTGGACAGATAAAAAGCCGCTCCCTCCCAGTCCGACACTCTTAGAACCATGGCCGTCCAACGACGACGACGACGACGCAGAAAAAGGAAACAAAGAGGAGGGGCTTTAATGCGTCGCAAACCCCGTTTGGTGGATAAAATTGCCCATGGCATGAGTATGTTTCTATCAGGTCCAGCGCCTGGGTTTGGACTCGCTATAGGCAAATTGGGTGGTCAAGCCTTGAAAGGCATTACCGATAATGTACAACATTACCGACGACGACGACAACAAGGCGGTGGGTGGTGGTCCGATTTCAAACGCAATACCCGTCAAGGCTATAAAGAGACGCAAGACCTCATCAAACAAAACAAAGCCCTTCAACGTGTCTTGTCGCACTCATGGTATCCTTGAGGAGAAGACGACGACGACGACGTCGTCAACGAGGCGGTTTTTTGAACTTGTTGGTCCCCGCCCTGACGGGATTAGGGAAAGCCGTGGCCTTGGAAACGGATAAACGTATAAAACGCACGATCCAAAAAGCCAATCAACGGTATCGTCGCCGTCATCGGTAAACGATGCAACGTCTTCGACGTCAATTCCCGTTTTTACGGTCCATGTTACAAGAAGCCAATGGTTCCAAACGTCGAGTTGTTACAACATGCCAATGCCGATCAAATCAATGCGGTGAGTGAACTGGTCTTGAACTTATTGAAAAACAAGATTCCCGTCACACCCCCCATGCTGGCCAAGCTTCGCCCCTATAAAAAGGTGCTACGTGATTTGGGACGTCGTCGACATTCCGTGAAAAAACGTCGGGCGTGGTTAGTCCAACAAAAAGGACGCGGCTTGTTTCAAGGACTCCATCACGTGTTATGTCAATGTCTTCGTTAACGCTTGCCACGTGGATGCGTCTGTTACAAGAGGCCAATCGGGCCACCGACCAGTGGAAAGACGAGTGTCATTATTGGAAGCATAAATATCACCTGTTGTATCGAGAGTACAGGCACATCTTAAAGTCCCGTCTTTGTGAGAGCTGTCGTCAGATAGAAGACGGGGAACTTTGCTCCGAGTGTAGTCAACCCCCATGGACGAGGTGTACATGATTCCCCACAAGGACTTGGAGCAACTCATTCAATATTACAAAGGAGAACTCACCGAAAACGCCTTGTTGAACAAAGCCGCGACGCTCGCCGCTAAAAAACATGTGTTGTTGGCCAACCCCCAATTGCCCCCGGCCCTGGTCAATGCTCAAACCAAACCCTTGAGTCAAGAATTAACCAAGTTAACCAAACGCATTCGTCAATTTCCCGGAGGCGTGGGAGTGGGTGCACCGGGTGGTCCGCCAGGCGAAGAAGAAGAGGAAGAGGCCGGGGATTTGGTGACCGGACCCGTGGAACAATGGTTGAAGCGCATGATAAAAGGGAGCCCGTCGAGCCCCAAACCTTCCATTACCCCTGCCACCAAGAAAGGCAAAGGAGCAGCCACCACCGGTAAGATTGTCAAGAAAGGGGCCCCTTCCACCAGTCGAGGGGATACCGGGTCGCGTTTAGAAGCCATTCGAGAACAGCGCAAGGCGTTGGAAAAAAAGTTAGCCGAGAGTGGTAAAGGCAAAGGCAAAGGCAAAGGCAAAGGCAAAGGCGTCTCCCGTGAAGTGCAAGCATTAAAACCCTTACCCGGTTGGGAAGATTGGCACCGAGGTAAAAAGTTACGACGTCGATTGGATTACAACACGGACTAAAAGATGGCACCCCGCACCAAGAGGAGGAGAAGGGGCGTGAAACGGAAACGCCGTCAACGTGGTGGGGCCTTGGATGTCCAAAAATGGATCGCTAAAACCGGCAAAGAATTTCATTGGCCTGGCTATCAGTACATGGGCCCAGGCACGCATTTAGCCAAACCCCTGAAACGAGGGGATCCCGGGATCAATCGCTTGGACCAAATTGCGAAACAACACGACATTGATTACAGCCGTGCCAAGAATTTGCAAGATAAATGGAAAGCCGATACCAAGATGATCCAAGCCATTGATCGCTTACCCGGCAAGAAAACCAAGACGGAACGAGTGGTCAAAAAATCATGCAAGCCAAGAAACGTTTAAAATTGTAAAAAACTTTAATGACACCCCATACCATGTTGAAAAATAAAAAAATGAAAATGTCAATCACTGTCTCTTTGATTCCTCCAAACGTTCTACCACAATGTCACGATTGAATGTTCTGCCAAATTACGGAAACGATTGCATGTTCTGCCAAATGACGGAAACGATTGAATGTTCTGCCAAATACGGAAACGCTTGCATGTTCTGCCAAATGACGGAAACGATTGAATGTTCTGCCAAATACGGAAACGCTTGAATGTTCTGCCAAATTACGGAAACGATTGAATGTTCTGCCAAATGACGGAAACGATGGCATGTTCTGCCAAATGACGGAGACGAGGGTTAAGACACTAAATCATACATCAAATCGACGCCCTCGTCGGATGACGGCATGTCCTCCAACCAATCATCAACGAAGGCCTCCACATCAAAATCCTGCACATCGTCCATGACCTGCTCCCACTCGTCGGGTGACAATAAATCCTGCAAAAATGAAAGATCGTTACAGTCAGAGGGTTGGCTGACTTGCATGGTCTCCGAATCAAGTAGCGTAGGACCGTCCTCCTCCTCAAGGAGTTGAAGAAAGGATTCCGGGGGCGATACGTTCGTGTCCCCAGCGTCGAGCGAGTCACAAAAGGCTTGGACATACGCCGTCACAGGCATGGATTTCCGACAATCCGTCAGGGGGATGGTTAACGTCATCAACTTCTTCATTCTTTCTTTCTCCCGAAAACGGGCTCGACGAATCCTGTTTTGCTCCCTCAACTCCTCTCGACGGCTCTCTCGATATCGTTGCTGTTTCTCCCTCAACTCCTCTCGATGGCTCTCTCGATATCGTTGCTGACGCGCCAGGAGCCGTTCCTGATTGGCTTTAAAGTAGCGCCTGTTTTTCTCCCTTATGCGGTCTCGATGTTGTTCTCTGTAACGCTTATTGGCCTCCAACAAGCGCTCTCGATGCCTTGCCCGGTAACGCTTTTGGCTCTCCAACCGCTGGGCTCGATGCGTTGCCCGGTAGCGCCTATCGGCCTCCGCCCGCCGGGCTCTTTGGGCCGCTCGGCGGGCTGTCCATTCGGGGTCGTCATCATCGCTTTCGTGGTACTTGACGGGGGCTCTGCGGGGGCGCAACTCTCTTTCGGTCGACATCGGGAGCTGGGGTCGATGCGATGCCCGGTAGCACCTGTCAGTCTCCGCCTGCCGGGCTCTTTGGGCCACTCGGAGGGCTGTCCGTTTGGGCTCGGCAGCGTTGTCGCTTTCGTGGTACTTCACGGAGGCTCTGCGGGGGCGCAACTCTCTTTCGGTCGACATCGGGAGAGGGTGGCGGTGCTGGTGGAGGTGTGTCTGGCCGTTTAAATTGATAACGCCAATACGAGCAACAATAATCCAGCCCCTCGACGAACCAGTCGCAGGTGTGTTGAGGGTAGCACAAGGGGTGGAAGCAGGTGGCTCGTGCTGCCCGGGTTGCCTGAGCTGCCTGTTTGAGCTGCTCCCTCTGTTTGAGCTGCTCTCCAAATTCAGTAACGCCTTGGTCCAGCACCAACTCCGCCTTGACTTTCTCTAAAATCGCTTCGACTTCTAAATCCAGCTCAAACTCTTCGAATGTTTCCAACAGCTTGTCTTGAGCAACCTCCATTTTGAGATGACTCAGCCGGAGGTTTCGATTTCTTTTATAGTGTCTTATTCGTTCCCGTGATGCCCTATGGACCCCCACTAGGGAGGGGGGAGGGGGGTCCCCCCACCCCGTCCCACCCCTCCCAGAGGCCCCGTGGGGCCTGCTTGTGATTGGCTCATGCTCTTCTTCACGTGACCCTTTTTTCTCTATAAAAACAGAGCCCCGATCGTCCGTGAGTTCATCTGATCATGGCCTCGCCGCCAGAAGATGATGATGATGATGCTCGTGCTGGGCCTAGTGGCCTTTCTCAGCACCAGTCCCTCCAATTACTCGGACTACAGCTGTCTAGTGATGATGATGAAGCAGACTATCATGACATGTTGGACCATTTGGAACGACAACATGCCTTTCAAACGCGGCTCCTTCAACAAAGTGGAGCAGGAGGGTTGGATACCTCCATCGCAACGCCACAACGTGGAGCAGGAACGTTTGACTTTGAACTCCAACCCTTTGTCGATCGGACGAGTCGTCGAATGGGGGTGCGTGAACGCCATTTCAATACCCGTTTACGTCAAAGGGGGAACTTGATTCCAGATCAAAACATCACGGAAGCTCTCCAAGAGGGTTTACGTCGAGCGGTGAATGAAGTGTTAACCACCACACCTGACCTCCACGATCAAGATCGCCTTTACTTTACCATCGGATCCGATAGGCTCCATAACAATTTCCAGGGCTGGGGATTACGCGCGGGGGAATGGCGTGAAGGCGGGGACCGTGTGGCAGCCCTCTTCGATCGCTTGGCTCAAGCCCTCAACAGCAACGAACAATTTGAAATGGACGATTCCTTTCAATTGTCCATTACGCAAGTTCATCATGCGTCTCAAGGCACCGGCAAACCCCGTCGTGGTAAACCCGGCCATCCTACCATGGGCATGTTAACGGCCAAGAAAAACTCGGTCATCCGCATCCAAAATGACGATCCACTCTGCTGTGCCAGAGCCCTTGTGGTCGCCAAGGCCAGAGTGGACCAGCACTCGAAATGGCACACCATTCGCCAAGGGAAGGGGCCACTACAAAGGGAACTCGCGTTGCGGCTCCATGACGACGCTCGCGTCCCTCCCGGTCCTTGCAGCTACGACGCCTTGACGGCCTTCAGTCAAGCCCCGTCCCTGGCCGGTTACCAGATCCTGTTGGTGGATGCCCATCGATCTTTTCACATCACGACCTTTGGAGGCACTCAAGACAAACAACTGATCCTACTGCACAACCATAACCATTACGACGTCATCACACGATTACCGGGGTTTTTCGGATCCAGTTACGTCTGTGTCCATTGTTGGAAACCTTACAACACCGAGGGACATCATCGATGCCACAAGAAAAAGCAATGCGGGGCCTGCCGTCAAAAAGAGTGTCCCGATTTCCAGGCAGCCTATCCTCGAGGCCAGAAAGCCACCCGACGGTGCCAACAATGTCATCGGGACTTTTTCGGAGACACGTGTTTCCAAATGCATCTCGTCAAGGATCCGACCGGCAAACCCGCCAGCAACCCCCAATCCACCATCTGTTCTCAACGTCGTCGCTGTCCTGCCTGTCGTAAACAGAACGTCGGATTAGACCAGATTGAAAAACATCAATGCTACCATATTGATTGTCCCTCCTGCCACGAGTACGTGGAAGGCGAAACTCATCGATGTTTTATTCAAGCAGCCCCCAAACCTCAAGCCAACAAGAAGAAAAGACAGAGGAAACGAGGAACCACAGAGCCTGAAACCGTCCCGGAGGACGACGACCTGCCCCCTTTGCATGTGTTTTTTGATATTGAAGCCATGCAACCCCAGGAAAAACACATCGCCAATCTCGTCGTGGCCGAAACCGAGGCCGACGATCGTCCCGTTCGGTTCGTAGGCGAGCATTGCGTCCGCGATTTCCTGGAATGGTTAGATACCTTGACCCTCAATGACACACGACAAGTCAATGTCCTCGCTCATACCTCCCAAGGGTATGACGGCTATTTTGTCCTTCATCAATACTATGGCGACAACCGGATCGTCGAGCAGCTCCGGAACGGCTGTAAACTGTTGGACGTCAAACACGATCGCCTTCGTTTCATCGATTCCATGAGTTTTTTCCAGATGCCTTTGTCCGCCTTTCCCAAAACCTTTGGCTTGACAGAACTCTGCAAAGGGTACTTCCCGCACAAGTTCAACCACCCCGACCACCAAACGTAGGTGGGACCCGTCCCAGCCCTCGATTACTACATGCCCGAAACCATGTCTCCCGAAGGCAAGCAGGCCCTGGAAACGTGGCATCAACAGCAACGCGACAAAGTGTTTGACTTTCAGAAAGAACTGATCGAATACTGCCAATCGGATGTACGCCTCTTGAAAGAAGGTTGTCTGACATTCAAACGCTTGTTTGAAACCCTGACGGGCTTCAACCCTTTTGAGCATATCACCATTGCTTCTGCCTGCAACCGGGATTTACGCATGAACCGGATGATCCCTAACAGCATCGCCAGTGAACCCGTCCGTGGTTGGCGCAACTCCATCAACCAATCCCGCGTCGCCCTGGAATGGCTCACCTGGTGTAGCCAAGAACAAACCATTCAACATGCTGGCAATGCCGGCGAAGTTCGCATCCCGCCCGTTGGCTTCGTGGATGGGTACTGCCACGACACCCGGACCGTGTACGAATTTCAAGGGTGCTTCACCCATGGATGCCCCACGTGTTATCCGAACCGCCACGAACCCCATGTACGCCACTTTGATCGGACCCTGCAAGATGTCTACGAGACCACCCAACAAAAGATCCAACGGTTAAAAGAGCAAGGGTACACGGTCATCCAAATGTGGGAATGTGAATGGACCCGTCTCAAAGACACCTCCTCGGATATCCGTACGTTTGTGGCCCAGCTTCAATTCACAGCACCCTTGAATCCCCGCGACGCGTTCTGTGGAGGGCGTACCAATGCCGTCAAGTTGTACCATCATGTCACCCCCCGTCAAAAGATCCATTACATCGATGTCACCTCGTTGTACCCGTGGGTCAACAAAACCTGTGTCTACCCGAAGGGACATCCAACCTTCATCTCCACCCCGGGTCTCACCGACATCCACCAGTACTTTGGTCTCATCCAATGTCAAGTCCTGCCTCCGCGTGAACTGTACCATCCTGTCCTGCCTTACCGCCATGACGGCAAACTCCTGTTTCCCCTCTGTGCAATGTGTGTGCAAAACGAAATGCCCAAACGTCCCTGGGACAGATCCGTGGAATGCATCCATACGGACCAAGAGCGGGTCCTGACGGGGACATGGTGCAGTCCGGAATTGTCCAAAGCCGTCGAGCTCGGGTACCAAGTCCAGTACATCTACGAGGTCTGGCATTTTGACGAGACCTGCCAGGGGCTCTTCGAAGATTACGTCAACACGTGGCTCAAAATCAAACAAGAAGCCAGTGGGTGGCCCCAAGGAGTCAACACCGAAGAAGAAAAACAGGAGTACATCAAAAACTACTTCGAGCAGGAAGGCCTCCAGTTGGAGTACGACAACATCGAGGTGAATAAAGGGCTCCGCACCCTGGCCAAAATGATGCTCAATTCCATGTGGGGCAAGTTTGGACAACGGCTCAACAAAACCCAACTCCAAACCTTTGACGACCCTCAAGCTTTCCACCGTTTCTTGGATACCAGTACTTTGGACGTACGACACGTCTCTGTCATCAACGACCACTTGGTGGAGGTCCATTACCAGTACCAGGACGAAGACATCCCCGTGTCACCCAACCTGAACATTTTTGTGGCCTGTTTCACCACCTGTTGGGCCCGGCTCCGACTCTATGCCGCCCTCGAACCCTTGGGGCAACGTGTCTTGTACTACGACACGGACTCCATCATCTTCCTGCAAGACGAAGGCCAACCCAACCCCACCTTGGGCGATTACCTCGGCGACTTTACGAGCGAATTGGACACCGACGACTACATTACGGAATTCGTGTCGGCGGGTCCCAAGAACTATGGCTACCAAACCCACAAGGGTCACGTCGAATGTAAGGTGAGGGGATTCCGCCTCAACAGCGAAGGCAAGAGTCAGTTGAATTACAACGTCATGCGACAGAACGTCCTCGACGAAATCCAGAAGCCCCTCCTGAAACCCCGACAAACCCAAGTCGTCAAAACCCACCAGATTGTCCGGAACCCCAAAACCTACGAACTGCACACCTTCCCCGAGTACAAATGGTACCAATTGGTGTACGACAAAAGAGTCGTGGATCCGCACACCTTTTTAACCTACCCTTATGGATACCAGTGAGAATCACAACACTCCTCAAAAAGCAGGAACACTCATATCAAAGAGGAACTCAAAGGAATACTTATCATGGAACCCTCATACTAATTTTTTCTCTCACTTATTGTGAAAAAAAGCATGACAATAAAAAGTATTTCATTTTTTTTGTGTTTTCACTCCAAGGATCACCCCCCGATGCTCCAATTGGTCTTTGGACTTTGCGCCCGCGTTTTCTCCGCGGTTTTCCTTCCACCTTTTTCCACCTGGTCCGCGGTTTCCCCTTTCAAAACACGTGACTTCCGGTTTAGGTCATGTGACTTCCGGTTCTATCACTTCCGGTTTAGGTGTGACGTCACTTCCGGTTCCGGTCATGTGACTTCCCCTTGAGCCCACGATCCTTTTGGCCCGTGGTTTCCCATTCCTATGACAACCCCTCGACCAATCAGAAGCCAAATGCTCTCGACCAATCAGAAGCCAGAACAGGGGGTGTGTATGCAAATTAACGTGGGAAAATTCTCCCAATGGGCCCCCTTTACTACTTTCGCCCAAGCTTCTGAAGTAATAAATCCATCTTTTGCTATAGAATAATTTTAAGAAGCTAAGGTCACTAAACATTAAACGTTTTTCCTAAACTAGTTCTAGGGATTTTCTGTCCCTCAGAGAAAGCTTTCAGGCGCCGCGCCCAAGCTTCTGAGGTGACAAAATCCATCCTTTACTGTAGAATAATTTTAAGAACATCACTAAGCATTAATGTTTTCCTAAATTAGTTGTAGGGATTTTCTGTCCTTCACACAAAGCTTTCAGGTGCTGCGCCCAAGCTTCTGAGGTGACAAAATCCATCTTTTGCTATAGAATAATTTTAAGGCCGCTAAAAATTATACGTTTTCCCTAAACTAGTTGTAGGGATTTTCTGTCCCTCAGACAAAGCTTTCAGGCGCCGCGCCCAAGCTTCTGAGGTGACCAAATTCATCCTTTACTGTAGAATAATTTTAAGAAGATCACTAAACATTAATGTTTTCCTAAACTAGTTCTAGGGATTTTCTGTCCTTGAGACAAAGCTTTCAGGTGCCGCGCCCAAGCTTCTGAGGTGACAAAATCCATCTTTTGCTATAGAATAATTTTAAGGCCGTTAAACATTAAACGTTAAATATTTAATGTTTTCCTAAACTAGTTCTAGGGATTTTCTGTCCTTCAGAGAAAGCTTTCAGGCGCCGCGCCCAAGCTTCTGAGGTGACAAAATCCATCCTTTGTTGTAGAATAATTTTAAGAAGATCACTAAACATTAAACGTCTTTCCTAAACTAGTCACATGCCTCCAAATTAAAGACGTTAATTAAAATAAAAAATGCGCCAATTTGAGTTTACGGCCACTTATGAATTATTTTAGCATTAGCTTGGGCGTAGTATTTTACGCCTTTAAGGAATAGCGTATAACCAAGTGCATTATCTTGCACACGAGGACTTTTAAATGTAAAGTAAATCGTGATTTAAAGGATCCTAGTCACCCACAGTGCTTTGCGTGCATCGAGTGAGAAATCCGCCATTTTCTATGCCATCTAAAATCAGGATTTTTCACAGTGAATTGAAATCCGGCTACGTCCGCGCCAATACGGCCAGTTTGGGCCTTCATTTACCTTTCTGGCCTTAAAAAATTAATAGCGGTTACATCTGACCGGTTATTTTGATGTTGTTTGCTATTTTTCTCGTGAAATGTGTGAGACAACGCCAGGACTCCTCTAAGGTGCGGGATTGCAGAAAAACGCCTCACACTCATTTGCATCTCATTGGATAACAAAAGAATAACAAAACAGCACATTTGTTAGATGCCTCGTTCTTTTAAACTCTGAATTAATTTTCCGCAATCCCGCACCTCACTCCAGGACTCTAAGCGGTTTATGCTGTCCTTCTCGTGGCAGTACCAAAACAATCGAGCTTATGAAAGAAATCATTATTCAAGGACCTTCTTGGTTATTGAACTAGTCAAGCAAAAGATATCCAATAGATTGAAATGCTGGTCAAGCTTATTCGCCGACATTTTACTTCATTACGGTGCGCGTTCTTCACGCGCTGAAATGTTTTGGTCTTCTAAATGTGACGACGGGACTCGCTCTGCAGTGCCGGTAGCGACGCTAAAGCGAAAGTTTCAAAGCCTTCGATGCCTAAGAACAACACCTCGATTTTTTCCATAAACTAATCCCTGGAATTGCAGAAAAGGAGGAGAAAGAATGGTATGCCAACAGAAACTTTGTAAATCAGATCTGTTAGCCGCAGTCGACACCTTAGCTAGCTGCAGTACGTTTTGTTTTCATGGCAATTCATGTATTTTGAAAACTGAAATGAATATCCATCCTGTGCGATGATAACAAAGAAAATAAAAGCTATTAACAAAAGAGTTTCTTCTATTTGAAAGGAATGTGAAATGTTCTCGCTTTATCTAGCGCTAATTAAAACTAAATGCGGTTCGGAGCGGTGGTCAGAGGGGCGTGATAGAGTGAGTTTTGGAAACATTTCTGCCCTCCGTGCATTTGCCTGTTGTGTTTTATGGCGATGGCAAAGTCAAGAATACCCAATTAAACAAGATTCTAAACCTTTATGATTCTAGATTCGCTTATAAATCATATTCCGCGAGCGCTCGCTGAATATAGTTTGCTTTTGGGTAGGCGGACTGGGAGGCTGGCCGGCTTACGATCACAAACATTCTTTGAGTTCTAGGTTTTTGGACAGGCGCCAAAATGCGCTGAAAATAATCGAAAGCCCTTTTACTGGCACTAAAATCAAAAACAAGCGAAGAAATCTCAGCTTCAGGCTACAATTTATATTTTTACCAGTTGAACTGTTGACGTTTTGTCACGTTCGACGAGTAATTTGATCGCAAATTTCAGATCAAAACAACAACAAAGGCGTGCCTGACTAGGATCCTTTAAGCACAGATATATGAGGGGTGATTTTGGAATTGTCTTGTTAGTGATATAACTGCAAAGAGAGAACAATCATGTCAAACCTAATATCAATCCGAGAGTTTGCTTTCTCGCGTATAAACAAGCCAACAAACACGCCAAAAATTGCGCCAAAATGCTCTACTCCGAGAGAACCAAGAGAGAAAGCCCGCCAATATTTGAGAGTTCCTGCACTAACACATCGTCATCCCTTGACCATTCTACGCAACGGGACTTGTCTTGTTCCGAAATTTCGGTGAATACAAGCTTACTTGGAGCTTACAACAAAAGGAAAAATCAGACAAAAGGCCCATGATTTGTTAATGGTAGTTATTTCAACGATTTGTAAATAGGAGGAGCAAGCTCATAATGTTGACGAGGTTAACATTAGTGTAGTCTCTAATTTGTGTTTGGAAAGAGCGGATATCGCTTCAATTTCGCGGCCTTGAATGTACTATTTGAATGTACAATAACGCAAAACTCGCGGCATCTATGACGTCCCTAAGATAAGTAATTCGCTAGACAAACAATTTGCAGCATATCTCGTTCGCTCGCTGTTTTTTTGTTCCAAATTGTAGATAGTACTATAAAATAACACTGCGTTTCCCTGTAGACTACGAGCAGTCTCTCTTGGCCAGTGTTGACAGTTAGAAGACATGGTTCTAGCTCTGAGCGTCGATATTGTTGCTCCTTTCAAACAATGGAGTTGACAGCTAAAGTAATTATAATCGACCACAAATATTCCACGAACGAGGCGTAGAACGCCGCTTTCGCACTTAAAGGCCGATTTCCACCCTAAGTGCATTGCGCGCCGCGCCTAAATTTCGTGTATCACGAAATTGCTAAAATCTCGGAAATCTTCGAAAGGCTTTTTCATCGTATCCATCCAAAACAATCCTGTATGTATCGTAAACTTTCTCATTGTAAATACGTTTCCTGTTTATATTTTTATATTTTTTCTTGTAGCATTTTGTATATATTCTGATGATATTTGTAAATATTGCTCTTTGAAGTCGAGGAGTATCTGTCAACATGGCGGCCGCTTCACGTGGTCGTGTTGGAAGACCCAAGTTACCTGGCTCTTTAAAGAGCCAGTGTCACCAAAAGTGCTTTGCGCGCTTGTGTTTTTGTTTTGAAACAACTTTTTGCGTTTGGCTGGTGCGTTTGCCGGACTTTTCGCAAATTTTACCGTGCAAACTGGCCTTTCAGCGAGCTGATATGTACAATAGTAACCTCTGAAAATAGAAATATCTTCATCGCTAGATGTTACTGGAGAAAACAACTCAAGATCTGAATTTGTAGTCAACGCGTACGGAGCGTTTATGTGTGGTGATGGAAGGGATGACTCACCTGGGCATTCAGCAAGATACTGTGTGTACACTTAAATGGAACATGCCAGCAAAGTGGTAGTTGACATGGCAGTCGTTGACAAAAGGGAGACAGGTGGCAATTCAGTTGTCATGGAAAAGGAGAGCTTGCGACGACTCTTTGAAAAATTGGCCACTGCTCTTCCATTTAGTAAACTAACAACAGATGCCTCATCCTCGATCATGAAGCTTGTGCGTGAGATGAAAGGTATTCGTCGAATAAGCTATTAGGTTAAGAATTTGCTATTACAGAACTATGTGTCTTATATGTTAACCAGTTTGTGTGCCAAAGTTGAGCTAAATTGCAACAGTTTAGCTGTCAAGGTCAAATCTTCACTTATGCCCTTTCCCCACTGAGTCCTTCCATTTTGCATATGTTTTTTCCATCCTTGTTATTCATTTATGTTTTGAAAGCATTTCATTATTTTCTACTGAACATTACTTGTTTGTCCAGTTTAATTTAAGTCTTTTACATATTTGGTTTTATCTTGATAGAGAAATTTCCACCAGGCGAGACCTGACTGCACTAAAAAAACTAATGGTTATCCCGTATTTGTTGGCCGCACAGCATAAAGATTACACGTTTTACTTGGGACTATTTCTGAACGAATAACAACACGAAAAGTCAGGCATGATTACCTGTATTTGTGCTGCTGAGGACTGTACTTCGTTGTGTAGCTGGATTTCGCCATCAGGATCTACAGCTTCATTGCGTTCTGCAGACTCCGCTTCTGCACTTTAACTTGCCTAGATAATATGAATGTAGTAAATTAAAGACGTCCTCAATAATGAAATAAACCTGGAAGCTAACTAAGCTCACCTTGTTTTTACATTTTGACCGATTGCAACGGCAACTCGACGGACAACTCTTATTTGCGGCTCTGCACCGACAGGACCCTTTGCCACTCTTCCGCGCACAGGCACCTTTACAGCCACAACTTGCTTAAGGATCCCTCAATTCCTACTGAAATAAAAAGAGTGAAGGTCAAGAGAAATTATTTTACAGGGAAAGTAAAAGCCATTTAAGTATTGAATGAAACAATGTGTACATGTGGGTATTTCTGTCACCTACCTCGAGTTCATCAGAGCTTTCGCCGTCCTCTTGCCTAAAGATGGAACCGTTAATGTTGCGCTCCGGCGATCCAACAATGTCCACGTCGCTTGAGTCCATGAAGAAATATAAAACGGTGAAAATTTAAGGATTTAGACTAGAGAAAATAGCACTTCAATCGCTCTGATGAAGCCACCACGCGATGAACTTCGCGATCTGTTGTGATCTAGGAAAAGCCCGAAAAAAGTAGTCGACCAATCAGAATACGCCATTCAACAATAGCGCTATTTCAAAACAAAAACAAACGACCGCTTTGCATCAAGGGTGGAAATGGGCCTTTAAATAAGGCCTCTAGCTTGCAATGGGACGAATTATCCGTGCGCTTCCACCTGGATGGGCTGCTAGCCTCACGGGGAGACCCCAGCACAACTACAAGTTCGGTACACCTGGTTGAAAAATTACACGATGCAAATAATAGGCAAATAATAGAAGGAATATTAATTTAGATATGAAGCAATGCAGCTTTATGCATGGAGCACCACGCTCTGAACGCAATTATCCTTTCATCACGTTTCTTTTTGCCCCTTCAAAGCGTAACGCGGTCCAAAATCTTAAGACTTACAACATTTGCATCTGAATAGTAATGTGAATGGCACCAAAATGATAATGATGCGGTTTATATCGCGAATTTCCATGTGCATGTTCAAATGCGCTTTGCAACATGACAACCGCTATCAGTCCATTTGTGGACTACATCTCACCCACCCCGCCCATACGTTAAGAAGCCAGGCCACAGAACTGGAGATGTAGGAGGCAAGGCCACGGATTTACATCACCGAGACAAGGTGCTTTTAAACAGCTGGTTATGGAGTTTGGTCTGGCCGGGATTTGACCTCCTGTTCTGAAGTATTGTTCCCTAGCTACCAAATGAGTTGACCAGGCTGCAGTACATAAGTATCTTTATTATAAATCAACGTGGCTATAAGCCAACTTCTGAATGCTTTGTGTTTCTTTTATTTCACTCTATATATATGCATCGGAAAAAAGAAGTAGTGAAGCCATAAAATAATGGTTTGAATAATAAGAACACCAAAAAAGTTCTCTTTTCTTGCGATCGTGAAACCACGCGCTTGATTTTAGCCAACGTTTGTCGTTCAAAACTCTGAAAGCTACCGATCGATCGAATTGACGTCATAGGTTCCTACTGTTCAGCAGCGCTCACGGCCGTGAAATAAACACTGTCTTGTACAGGGTACTACAGGATTTCTATTTAAGGTGTGCTGAGGCTTTTAAAGATAAGGTAACACAGCAAAAACCCACTGGCGGGTTCCACAGTGAGTGCCGCCACCCCTTGTACCACGTTTAGGGTATAACTCTTCATGTACGTCCGAGGGTTAACCATTGATCAGATGTATAGTGGCTTGGTTACATTCGTGTATTGTAAGCAAGGTCTTGGTCTCTTTCATGTTCGTAAACCTTCATGGCTGATGACGATAATGGAGAGTTAACCTCTACTTCAACTTCAGCAGTTGTTAAATGGACGTCGGTTTCACGTGTTGCCCCGTTGTTGGATAATGCCTCGTCGCTCAATGTAAATGATTCATTGACAACTCCACAATCTATCGACTGGGCAGTTTTTAAGTTATCACACAATAATGAATGAGGGTCGTTTTCATCCTTGATAACCTTGCTATCACTGCAACGGATTGCATTTGTGCAGGAAAACTCAAGCACTGTTCCTGTGGCGTCATTAAACGGCGACTCTAAGTTTGCTTCCTTGACGATGAAATCCCCAGTCACGTTATGGCTATCGCAGCAGAGAAAGTTGCCCTTTTGGCTGTTAGTTTCCACTATACGGCGTTTGGAGGGTTTATGATGAAGTTCCTGCCCTTTCTCATCTTCGTGCACATTTCCTCCTCTCTTAGTAAAGAGCAAAATGAATGGTATAACTGATGCTAACATGACAACGCTTCCTGACATGTAGAACGCAGCATTATAAGAGCCAAATTTGTCAGCCATTAAGCCTAAAGACATGGAAATCAGAAAAAAACATTATTTCAATTCTGACTAATGAGAAACGTGGGGGGGGGGGTACCATGATATGAAAAGTAGCAGATGTGTTTGTACTAACACTAGTAATTAAAAGAACCGCTAAATGCAAACGAATTCAAACAAGAATTTTTATGGAACAACCGGTTCATAAAAACAAATGGTAAGACGATATATTACAAAACATGGGTTAATAAAGACATTTTAAAAATAAGTGATCTCCTCGACGATCACGACCAATTCCTTTCTTTCGAAAGTTTTAAACGCAAATTCAGCGTTCGTTGCACTTTCCTCGGCTACACTGGCGTTCTTGCTGCTATCCCTAAAGCGTGGAAAAATGAAATCACGAGCAACATTGTCTGTGGTGTTAGCGAACTCTCAAAGGCTGTTTCTAATAGCGATGACATGGTTTCCACAAAAAAAGCCCGTTTGATGCTTACGGAAAGGTCCTTCTCTCCCCCAATTGTTGAAATCACACTAAGAAATCTAGTGTCAAACGTAAAGGATGTCTACGAACTTCCTTTTAGAGTCACCGTTGAAAATAAATTAAGAAGCTTTCAGTATAAACTCGTGCACAACATCATACCTACCAACCTTTCACTGTATAAAATGAAAATAAAAGAGTCACCACACTGCGAACACTGCCGCTGTCAAAATGAAACACTTCTTCATAGGTTTTGCGAGTGCCCCGAAGTTAAACTTTTTTGGGAAGACGTCATAGAATGGTGGAATACAAATCGCTCTGAAAATTTCAATCCTACTTGGTCGGAAATCCTTTATGGATACAGACCTGAGAACACCAGCCTTCACGCTTTTAATCACTATCTTCTTATTGCTAAATATCATGTATACCTCGCAAGAAATATGTCAGAGACTCCTAGCATAAAGGTCTTTCTTGCCTTACTGGAAAGTAGAGTTAAATGTGAAAGACAAATGGCTATTAAAAACTCTAGCTTTAAAAAATATGAACCAAAGTGGACCACTCTCTGCATAAGCGATGCGGTAGCTTTTGCACCACTACCAAAATAAAGGAACCAGGTTAAGGTGCTTTTTTTTTTCCCAACACTTTTTTGTCTGTTTTATTTATCCTTTTCATTTGAGCCGACTGTAAAGGTATATTTATCTTTGTCATTTTACTTTGACTGTATTTTCCTACTTGCCCTGTTGTTAAAGTAAGGTGTTATATTAGTTCAGTTGTAATCAAGTCCTTCTTTTGTACGTGTAGTATTAGTTCTGTAAACTAGCTCCTGTGTTTATGCATTGTATTAGTCTTGTAAACTAGTTCTTTTGTTAAAAAATAAAAAAAATAAAATAAAATTAAAAAAAAGTAATTAGGGTGTTCGGTTTTAAAAAGTTTCACGCCCGAGCAGGACTCAAAACTATAAGGAAGACTGTTTTGTCGCGATACCTTGTCCTCAACGGCCCGCCAAAACAAAAACGGTAAACGGATGTCAATTAGCGTTTTGTCTTGGCAAAGTTTGAGGCTGGGACCCCTCTGACGCCGCGCCCATAAAACAAGACGGTAAGTGGTACTTTTGACTTAGTATTTTCAACGAGTAGGCTCATCGCTCAAACCTTCCCCCACCGAGGCTGGGAAGGGGTAAAGAATGATTGCGCTCTTTATTCTTGTTGCAAGCTTCTCAAAGGGGTTTGCTTTCTAACATTATGTAAATGCACACGAAAGAAGACACGCCTGGTACTTACTTACCTATGAAAATCTTGGGAGGAAAAATCATTTCGCATCCTAAAGTTAATTAAGGTATACATCCACACAAACATTGAAAATGTTTGTAAGCTCTAATGTGTTGACAAATGTATTTAGGGTTACGTTGACGTGTGTGAACCTCACCAAAACAACTACCAAACATTTTGGCAAACTGTTGGCGAGAATGAAGACTAGTAGCCTCTATTATCGCCAATTTTTAAACGATGCTTGGGTTAGTAAACTAGCTTTAGATGCATGTCAAGCATGCCATTTTAAGAAAGTACACATTATTTGGACGTACTCCGTAGTTTTCCAAATCGTGGCATTTTTCTGATGAGGCCAAACCACACCGCAGGAGCTGAACTCGTAGGGAGAGCTAGATAGAGTAAGGACTGAACGTTCTATCAAAGTGTTATGTTCACGTTCTCTACAAAACCCAGAAATGAGGTGAATTCATTTTGTCTTTCTGCAGAGGACGGCAAAGAAATGAATCAAATGTATAAATCGTTAATAAATCGTTTTGGTAACGATGTCGTTGTTGTCATCGTTGTGGTTTCGTAAGTTTTATTTTCGATAAGCATGCCCGTCACTCAAAAAGAAATCTCACTTCCACCGAGGATGAGAATAGGAAAGTCAGTGAACACCAGTGTTCGAACTAATTGCAGGCAGACTAAAAGATCAGACGACAAATAGCTGTCAGCCGTTGTTTTGAATTCTCTAATACCAAAGTGAACTTACCTGCGATAGGTGGACCGCTGGCAAGAAAAATTGAGGTAAATTGCATATTCCACCCGAGCGATGCTGGCCTTTTAGTTGCATCAACACATGTCATAAGAATTACGTTCAAGGTTGTGATGAACGTTCCGTCGCAGAATCCGTAAATAACCACAAATACAATCATAGCTGTGTAATCCTTGGCCAGGGTAACTAGAACAGACGATAAACCAACAACAAACTCCACTGACTGGTAGAAGTAAAATGGATTTATTCCTCTAACGTCACATAACCGACCTGCTAGGACACGTGCAATGGCTGATGATAATCCGTAATAAATATACAGCTTCGATGCCTTGTCAGCAGTTATACCAAGGTCTTCACAGAACCGCACCTAGATATCGGCAGACAAAACAAACATTCTCATCACAGACCAGTCTGAAGGAGAACTGAAGGAAATTGTACCAAAAAAACTCGAGTTGCTTTACCTACTGAAAGGTTTGATTTCCTGCTCTGGAAACATTGCTAATAAGAAGTCTACGGACTCTTTTCGAGTCTTCATCAGTCGTGAGTGCTGTCGGTCACGCGATCGTCGATCACGCAAACATGCTAGCGCGTTGTATACTAGCAGAAGCTCTATTTAGGCTACATTTACTGCCTGATATCTAGCTGAAGTGGTCACGTCGTCGAACAACAAGTGTTTCTAGAGATGTTGTGATAACGTCTAATTGCTCTGTGGTCAAAGAACGTCTATGCTTTGAGACCGTAGAATTTTGATTAGTAAAAAGGTAAGGTTGCCTTCTCTACATTGCGTCTGTATTGAGTCCCTCACGCTTATCACCTTTCGCACCTCACTCAAGTAAGCAAGCTAGATTTGTGAGATATACTTTGGGAATGGTACTCTAACTTACCAGGTGGATTTGTGGTACAAAATGTCCAAACTGCGCAACAGAGGAAGACAACGTTATGGCCACGAAAGCAGGGACTTTCCATACCGATACATCAAAAAATACCCTTTTTCTTCCATGTCTCTTCGGAAGCGGTTGGCTTTCGTCAGTCTCGGAGGAGGGCAAGTGTTCCGGGTTCTCCTTGATCTCGGTTTTCACATTGGGATCATAAGTGACTCCAAGCAAACAAATGCCAAACACCACTCCCGCCATGATCCTATATGTTGTCTTCCAGCCGTAACTGTCTATGAGCGTTTGCAGTAGCGGTCCTTGCGCAAGCACTCCAAGGCCTTGACCAGCGGACACAAAACCGAGGGCCAAGGACCGTCGTTTGCTAAAGTAGTTGCTGACGATTACAAGTCCTGCGTTGAAGACGAAACTGGTTCCGATGCCAAAGAGAATGCTGTAGGAAAGGTACAGAGTCACCAGACCTTCTGATAGAGAAGCGGTGGCTAGGCTTGCTGCACAAATCAGAGCTCCAAGTACAGTTGTCAACCGGCAGCCGAACTTGCTGACAAGGATTCCAGAAACAGGACCAGTAAAAAACACGAGAGCGATGGAAAGAGAACCAATCCAGGCTAAAAAATGTAGCAAAAATAGAAACTTGAAACTGACACAGTATTAAGCAGAATAGTTTTGGTAAACAGACAATTCAGCCCCGCTATCTCGAATCCGCCTAACTCGAATACCCGTTATCTCGGAGAAGACAGTTTCCTTCTGATACTATTGTGCAGTACTTTAAAACTGGCTCCATTTTATCAAACAATTTTTAGCATCCCTTGCGAGTTAGATAGATAGGGAATTAACTGTACATGTACCGGGTGATAAATATAACAATCATGCAATGTTCAGTTAAAAGTAAAAGGAAATAAAAAGTGAAACATTGCCGTTCCCACACCGGGAATCGAACCCGGGCCACGGCGGTGAGAACGCTGGATCCTAACCACTAGACCATGTGGGATGCGACGACCGCTTCCAGAATTTTACACATCGTATCTCATAAACTTTTCTCTTGCCGAATACTTTTCTTCGAAAACAAAATATGATTGGTTAGACTTTATTCAGTAGAAAGTTACCCCAACAAGGAGCTTCGTTTTTTCATCGTCTTCTCTCTAGTGGGAGTGGGGGGTCGATAAAACAAAAATTGTGACCTCATGGTTTAGGGGAAATGGACTGATTCCTACGGAACCGCTCATGAAAATTTCATAAAATTTGGTAGAATACTAGTTCGTGTAACTCGCCTACAAACAAAATTGAAATCTGACGTAGGTACATGTTCAGAAAACGTTAAAATGCAAAACACCAAATTCCAGAAGGTCTCTCTGTAAAAATTTCATGAGACCGGTGTCAATAGGCCAGTATTTTTTCTGAGTTTTCTAGAAGCAAATGATGGAAAAAATCTAATGACTGGATCTTCTGAAAATAAATCAAACCATTTATTTGATGCTGGTTTGTTACCAGCAATGTTGCCATGGAAAACGGTACTTAGCTTAATAAAACATTTCAAAATATAATCTTTTTTAGTTGAACTTGCATCTTACCAATTTTGGCCGCCTAACTGCCAGTGGTTTGAAAATATCAATGAATAACACATTGGTACACCTTAATGAAAACTAGGCTTTCAGAAAGCTTCATCATAGACAAGAGCTAGTTTATCTTTGTCAAACAGGCTTTTGTTTAATAAAAAGTAGG
Organism: Siderastrea radians; assembly: GCA_964017195.1. NCBI lineage: Eukaryota > Metazoa > Cnidaria > Anthozoa > Scleractinia > Rhizangiidae > Siderastrea > Siderastrea radians. The sequence goes on along the minus strand of OZ024892.1, from coordinate 41,485,382 downwards.
CTTGAGAAAGTCTAACATTGTTGAAGTTCATCGGTAAATCAACAAGCTGACGAAATGGACTAAACCAGACAGACTATTTTCTTGCCTTAAGAAAATAAAGTTTATCACGACCGAGTGATTTTCCCCGGAATATCAGTAAAAGAGGAAAGAACGATAACAACAATAATCATAATCATAATCATAATCATAATCATAATAAACAAACTGAAACAAACGAACAAAAAAGGTTGAAACTGAAACACTCCAAATACGAAGATCTGGTCTCTAGATCAGTACTTCAAGCAATTCTAAAGGAAAGGGTAAGTATTCAAGAGCTCTACAACAATTAGAAACTTGTTCTCTACAGCTTCAGCTCTATGCCTTAAAAAGAAAACTTGTAACCGTATGACAAAGGCTTTACCCTAGTCAATGTAAGAAACAATATCGCAATGGCACGATTTCAGCTTAGCAAAACAAGATTTCAGCTTAGCAAAAACAAAAAAAAAAGGTTCCCACACCGGGAATCGAACCCGGGCCACGGCGGTGAGAGCGCCGGATCCTAACCACAGACCATATGGGATGCGAGTACGATTAGCTATCGCAAAAAATCATGATGTGTTTTACTTAAAGGTCGGCCCACACGAAGGGACTAGTCGCAGGGACTTTTTGAAGTAACTAGTCTCCTATATTGTTTACACGATGGTACTAGTTGAGGAGGCAAGTCCCTTGTAGGTTTTACACGCGGGCACCTGTTAACAGGAAAATAGCAAATAGGAATTCAAACCAGTTTGAAATCATGGGATTCATGGGACTAGTCGCAGAGACTAAATTTTGTTCCCTGCGACTACATTTTTTGATTAAAATGGCTAGTTCACACGAAAGGACTTGGTCCCCGGAACTAGTCGCAGGGACTAGTCCCCTCGTGTGTGCCGACCTTAATGACTATTTTTTTCTTCTGACTCAGTACCCTCTCTACTAAAACAGAGATAGTTTTTGGGCTAAAATATTATCTAGAAATGCTCTTGAGCTCTTTCAGAATGGCAGTGTAATTAAATATTGAATGATTTACGTAGACAGAGACTCTTACTTTTGAGTCTGTGGATGAAAACCAACAAGTTTGACTATTCATGATATAAAAAAGTTATTGAGCGGTACCTCGCCTTTAATATTTGCGTGTGTTCAAGCTTACAAAGTGGACCTAGATTATAAAGTCCGTGGATGAATTCCTTAAGTGTAATTGACCATTCAAATGAAAAAGCGAAATTCGTTCTCCCGGAGTATTATCTCTTATCATGTAACCGGTTCAGATAACCTACCACGCAGACGTTGCGTAGTAGGCTAGTAGCTCAGAGTTTATTTAGGTATAAAAGCACTCCCGGGGGTTTGCTATTACTCTGTTTACACGCAAGATAGCACTGCTATCAGAACTGTCAAGGTTAATTAATTATATATTTTACTCCTGGAGTTAATCATGTTATAAAACAAAACTTTAATTTAGTAAATCAAATGTTAAAGAAGCAATAAAACGATAGACAATGGATTGTCTTTTTCAAGGGGTGGCAGAACAGATGTCGCTTGTCGCTTAATGGAAACTAGTTTTTTCAAAAACGCTGAAAGCTTTGCGATTTGTTAAAATATGAGTTAATAAACAAAGGGAAGAGCCTGTCTTTGTCACAAGGGATGTCGTTTAATTAAAAGTAGGCTTCAGAACCTTTTCAAACTTTGCAATTGCTGAAAGGTGTTGTTTAGATTTATCCGTAAATCAACAAGCTGACAAAATGGATCACACCAGACACGGACTTTTGTGTATATTCACTTATAACAGTGATTTTGCCCTGGATCACTAAAACTTTTAAAACGTTAAAAAACAAAAACAAAAACAAAAAAACAATCTAGCACTTTAATGATCAAAGTGAGAGAATTTTGTCAATCATTTAAAGCAATTCTGGATTCAGACAGGGATGACTTAGCAACTGAAACAGCTGTCAAGTAAAATTTGTACGTCATAGCTTATACGATTACTGAATAACTGTAACCGCCGGGCTACGTAAACCAGTCGGGAATTTTTTTTGCTACGTGCTGGACATAACGACTGAAAAAGAAACAAAGAACAAAACAGGGGAGTGCTCAGCAGCTTTTATTTGAACGGTTACCCTTGCTAAGCACTGCATCCACAGACGAAAAGTTAGAACAGCATAATAAAGAGCATTGCAGGAAAGTAGCGTTCAATAGCTTTCATTTAAATGGTCACACGTTAGGATTTCATCCACAGACTCAGGAGTTATAACCACTTAGTACAACAGAATCCTCAGCGCAACAGGAAAGTACTACTCAATACCTTTCACTCCATGGTCACGCTATATGATTTTATCCACAGACTCAAAAGTTAGAACCACTTCACCAGCACAACTGGAAAATACTACTCAATATCTTTCACTTGTATGGTCACACTATATGATTTCGTCCACAGACTCAAAAGTTAGATAGACCCACATTATATGAAAAAGTTTTTTTTCTCGAAATGAAAGTGTCAATGAAGTTAAGGTGCCAGTATCAAAGGGCAATATAACTTTTGTCAGCTACCTTGCACAAACATAATCTTACAGCAGAAATAACGACACGACAAGTCGTACAAATTGACGGAGAGGCTCTATCTCTTTTCTTCTAATGATGCAACAGTTCGAAATTAATAAACATTTCTAAAAAAACAACTTAGTTAAAAAAGGGGGCAATCAGCTGCAAAACAGTAATACGAGCTCAAGGTTTGATCGTCACGCGATCCTTTCCGGTTTAGAATCAAGTCAAGTCATATTAATATATTTCTTTTGAGCCTGTAGACGAAATCTTTAGTGCGACCATTCAAATAAAATTAAAGCTATCTGGCAAACTTGTACTTTCTTGTGGTTCAGTTTGTTATGCTGTACAACGTGGCTCTAACTGTTGAGTCTGTAGGTAAAATGCAGAAGTATGACCTTTCATCTGAAGCAGTACTTTCCTGTGGTTTTATCGGGCTGCACAAAATGGTTCTAGCTTTTCCGCGTGTGGATGAAACGTCTTAAATGTGGCCACTGAAATGAAAGCTCTTGAGCAAGTACGCTCATTTGGTTCGGATTTGTTCTTCAATACTTGCAAATTGAATTTCGGTGCCCTAAGATGCGTACAGCAGGCTCTAGCTCTAAAGATAAGCCACTTCACATGACTCAACGTAAGAGTCACGAAATTGCTGTATCAATTGCAACTTGCTAACATAATAAAATGCATTAACACATACGTACCAGTACGTTCCCGATCCTCATTGAAGAATTCCATGAAAACCGGAAAGAAAATGCCAAAACTAAAGACAAAGCCCACAGCGGCCGACCAAGACATCATCGCTGAAAAGCAGACAAGCCATGACCAAGGGCTGTCCTGATTGTGGGGTATTTTTGATACACAAGGTTTCGACATAGCTTCCTTCTGTGTGCTAGAAAATGTGCAATTCCAATGCTGGTTTTCAATCTAGCCAGTGGAGTAGAAGGACGTGACTCGCAGAATCTCGATGAATATCTTCCAGTGTCAGATATGAACTCATGTAGCACATAAACAGTGTTTATTTATTTAATACACTGTTACTGTCATATGACAAACAGTTCACGCCTTGTGTTTGCGCCGCTACTGAGGAATTTTCTTCATGCACGTGACAATGTGGTGGATCCAGACAATGGGGGGGAGGGGGCCGGGGGCAAGAATTCCCACATTTTTCAACACCTTGAAAGTTCGGAAGTTCTTCTGATCTGTCGGGCCTCATGTTCGGAAGCGTGTTTTTTCAAGTAATCCTTGACACCGCTCACGCACGCCCTTTCAACTCAAAATCCCGGGGGGTGACTCCCATATGAAAGTGACGGGGACGCTCGTCGCGTCGCTTAGGGGTGCAAATTGCAGATTTTGGTCTCACTTAGGGTGTTCAGGACAGAAAGCCAAATCTAATAATAGAATACAGCATTCCATGTAAACATCTTTAGCGCAATTTAAATCACCATAGCTCTTATTTGATTGTCTGTTTTAGAGTAGTCCAGTACCTCTTGTGAACCTCTAATTTCAGAGGCATTCTAAAACAATATTGCTCATTGTCTTCAGGGATAGGGGCATTGTTTGTGCCCTTATCTTATTGTTCTTATGGCCAATCATGTGAGATGTTCAATGAGGTGCTGGTCGACTCCTGTTTTAGCATGATCTCCTTTAAGGTTCAATTGAAGCCTGAACCACGCCCAGATTCCTGTACTTTAGGATTTTAATTTTAATTTTCCGACGAGCAGCCCCGTCACTTTTATATGCCCCCCCCCCCCCCTCGGGCTCAAAATCAAATCAAGGACGCGTTGCATATAGGGTGGGAACAATCTACACTTAAAATAAGCAAATTTATCATGTCCATCTATTACTTGCTATCTAATTTTTATTTGGTCACTTAGCATTTCTTTTGTTTTATTTTTGTTACTGGTGTATTGTTCTGCTCGGCATCTCTGTCACTGTAACGTTGTAGTTAGTTATATTTTCTACATTATTGTAATTTGTGTGTAAATTTGTCGGGTTCACTGTATTCGCAACTGATAATGGATGAAGTTTCACCAACATGTATTGCAAACTTAAAAATAAAGTGGAACCTCGACTTAACGAACCTCAACTGATATAAAGACGTCCAGCCCAGTAATAGTGTAATGTATGGAAAAGAACCTTGATATAACCAACCCTTGATATAACGAACTAATTTCCCAGTCCCTTGGCACTTCGTTAAATCGAGTATTTGCTAACAAATTCATTGTCTAAAAGCTCTTACAAATCTTATTCTTTCCCACAATTTCCATCTCATTTCTCATCTCCGTCTAATGTTCCTTGATCTCGATCCCTCAGCAATAAATATTTAAAAACCCCAATTATTTGAAAGAGGCTAGGCGCAGGGAGTCTTTGTTTTGGGGCCTTAACGGGTCTTCCCTTTAAATTGAAAGTTTTCGTTTTCAGGGACACCCTCTCAAAATCATGAACCACCACCAGGGTACATCATAATGAACAGAACCATATTATAGAAAAAGAACTGTTCAATGGCTATCATTCAAATGTTAACGCATAAGGTTTTTTATCCACAGACTCAGAGGTTACAATCCCATAAAATAATTGAAAGTTTGACTGTAAAATTCAAATGGTTATTTACTAGGTAATGTGTTCTATTTCCTCTCTGTTACTATCCTGTTCTACGCACAACAAGACAAAGGGAAGTAAAGCAAATAGAATGCCCAGTGAGCCAGCAGCGTAGAATGTCAACACGTATGATCCTGCTTTGTCCGCTATAAAGCCTGGAAAAGAAAATTGTCCAGTGCCTTTAAAGATGACAAATTTAATTCCCAAAAGCTATACATAACTTATCATTAAAGGAGAAGGTCACTCCAGAAACGGTGTATTTTTTTAAATCGCCAATAAAAAGATAACACTAAGTTGAGTTACTGACCGTGGTTTTGGCTTCTAAAGTGCATCCGATCCCATTGAAATTCCTCTCCAAAGAGGGCCAAAATTCAACACTGCGCCCCGCCATTTTGAATTATCCGTGACGTCAAATTGTGCCACGAGACCAGCGGTCGGGTAACGTGGGCTCGTTTTTCAGAGTGAAAAAATATATACGGAACGACTGATCCTTACGGCAGTTAAAGAAACGAAGACACAGAAGACGAAGTACGTAAAGCAAAAAAATGTATGAAACAAAAAATTGCCCGATATCTCGGTTTGCAAAACAAACCTTCTTCAGGGGCTACAAAGGTAGAATGAGTAAATACGCTACAGGACCGTTAACATAAAAGTTTAAAAATTTAAAATAAATGAATATAATAGGTTGGTAGTTGAACAAAAAGTGTCATTAATGTAGCTCATCACGTCTGTTTAATCCTTGCGGCTCAAGTGTCTTGGCCTTGTCAATTAAGTGTGCCTCACGTGCTTTTCTTACGGAGTCGCGGTTAGTATGTATTAGTTCCAAGGGAATGAGACGGATGTCGTTGACGGAGTGCCCGGGTAAGTTGAAATGTTCCGAAACAGGGGTTGGGTTAGCAAGCTGTTGATGATTTTGGACGGAACGACGATGTTCGCCAAAGCGTTCGTGAAGATGTCGTTTAGTCTCCCCAATGTATTGGCAAGGCAAGTTACGTGTAGGGCATTTTTTACATTCAATTAAATAAATAAGGTTTTTAGATTTACAAGTTAAAGTGTCTTTAATGCGTCGTTCTTCGTTAGTAGAAAAAAAGATGTATTTGTCTTGCCCATCTTGTAAGAAAGGACACGTGAGGCAACGTGGATGCTTATAAAGATCAAAGATCGACCGCTGGCATTTACAGATGTAAGCATCCACGTTGCCTCAAACAGACGTGATGAGCTACATTAATGACACTTTTTGTTCAACTACCAACCTATTATATTCATTTATTTTAAATTTTTAAACTTTTATGTTAACGGTCCTGTAACGTATTTACTCATTCTACTTTTGTAGCCCCTGAAGAAGGTTTGTTTTGCAAACCGAAATATCGGGCAATTTTTTGTTTCATACATGTTTTTGCTTTACGTATTTCGTCTTCTGTGTCTTCGTTTCTTTAACTGCCGTAAGGATCAGTCGTTCCGTATATATTTTTTCACTTCAAATGTTTTACTGATCCAGGTCTACTTAAGATCCGGCAACTCTCAACGCCTTGTCGCTGTGGTCTTTCCAGTTTATAAACTTCGTTTTTCAGAGCCCACGTTACCCGGCCGCTGGTCTCCGGACCGACCGCTGGTCCACGGTCAGTAACTCAACTTAGGGAGCGTTTTTTTATCCACAATTCTGGAATAAGAATGGTTGGTACAGAATGCCAGGAATAATGCGGATTGTCTGCATAAAAAAACGCTCGCCGAGATGCGCGGTCCTGGTCCTGCCTTTTTCTTGTACGAAACATCACTGAAAAAAACCTCCTATTTTTGGTACAATGAAATTAGAAGCAATGTTTCATTGTGTCCAAAAGTGTAACCTGATTTTTTCTCCGGTAGAGACGTATTTGAATCCGCAGCGCTCATCTCGCCGTCCGCCATCTTGGATTTTCATTCGCAACATTCTGTTTATTCTGCCCCAGGGAGCAGAATGGTGGAATGGCGTTCTGTCCATTCCGGAATAGGAATGCGGAATAGAAAAACACGCGTCTTTTACATTCTGGCCATTCTCTTTCCATAATTGTGAATTAAAAAACGCGCCCTTAGTGTTATCTTTCAAAAAATACACCGTTTCTGGAGTGACCTTCTCCGGCTTTAACATCAAACGAATACGTAACGTCAGTGGCAACCGACAGCAATCGCACTCAGGCGATTGCAATTCACACGGAACTTAGACTGGCCACAGGCTCAGGCAACCCACTCGACCAGAAGTTAGCCTGGTTTCTGTAGCATGAGGCAACTACAGTCGAGCGTCCCTGGGCGATTACCACCATTCTTTGGCGACCACTTGTCCTTGATACTGAATATCTGTTTTCGCAGTTAAGAGCTTTTTCCTGCATTTTTTTGTGGTCGTTTATGAGAGGTCGACTTTAGGAATATTACTAACTGCCCCTTGGATGGGACGCTGGTCCCTCGCAGGGTACTCTCAGCATTATCTCTTCGCTGGTACCCATAGTACCCCTGGGTGGAAAAAGCAATGTGGTCAGGAGCGAAGTTCTGGTCAACTGGTCAATGGGGACAAAATGATGTTAGAGACCAGTGCACTTCAACAATCGGTGGGTAAAATATTGAGAAATTAGCCGAATGGTCATTACTTATTGCGGATGATCCGTACAATGTCATTTGGGTACCAAATATTCTGAAAATTCTCGGACCAAAGTAATAGGATTACGTGTTATATGTGGAGATGGTTTTGGCTTTTTCCCGTTTTTTTTTTTTTTTTTGTCTCGCCACAGCACTGGCATGCATTAGTTGAGATCGAATTGATCTTTGGCCATTTGCCACACTAGCGTACATGTGTGTCGTGGCTGATGATCAATCTTCTCTCTAATTCCAACTGAAATGTTAAGGAACATACTGTATTTCAGTTCTGGAGCACAAAGAGCACTAATAAGGGCGAAGCAATTGTCCGCCTCTGCTTCTTTACTGTTTTGAGGGCTAATCGTCAGGCTGAGATTTTGTTAATAACGTCTTTATCTTGTCTTCGTATTTGTATAAGTAGAATAAGCTATGTGAGAATTAAAATGATGTGTAATAATCTGGTCAGAGTAATTAGCAAATGCTAGAATTTTTGTGACGTTGCAAGTTATGTTACTTTTTTAAAACCCAAACAAGTATATCTTTTAGGAAATTAGTAGAACTTGACCTATTTGTTCTTTCTTTCATTCAGAACTATGATTTACTGAAATACTATACTATTAATCTTAAGAACATTGTTAAGAACGTTTCAGGCTCAAACCGCCAAAAAATAATAAAATTCAGTTCCGGTTCAGCCTCAACTAAAAAATTTGACGTTCTTATATAAAAAAAAAAGAGTGTAACAGGAGTGAAACAGTTTTAGCTTGTGGTAAAACACGATGAAACCTTTAAAATGAGTGAACACTGCAGCCTTGTATACGTACCTGCTAAAGGAGCACCGGTAGCCACGGAAACTGATATAAGCATATTAGCCAATCCGAACGCCGAAGCTCTCCTTTTGGGTTCCACAGTTGTCAGCAGCAGTAAATTGCCAACTGTCAAGCTTATCCCATCTCCAATTCCATAAAATACGCTAATTACAACAAAGGGAACATAAGTAGAAGGACCTCCGAACATGAGCACTGCCACACTAACGATCAGCGCTCCAACATGAAAGACGTTAACTGGCTTAATTGCCCTTATGTCACACAATAGTCCAGCAGTCACTCGTGTCGCGCAAGAGGTAATGCCAAATATCATCAAGAGTTTGGAGGATTTATCAGCAGAAATACCCAAGTCTTTGCAGTGTCGAACCTAGAAACAAAAGTGATTACAGTCAATTTTTGCTTTGATAGGTCACCCTCTGGAAATACCCTCGTGTAGGGTCTGTTAATTAGTTAACAATTACTCCACGAGCGCTCGCTGGATATGAGGTGATATTGGTTGCGATTTGCAGGGGGAAACCGGTTGGTCTACGGTTCGTGCAAATGGTAAGCAAAACCTCCCTTCCGTTCGAGTTTAGCATGTACCATTTGTGCAATTCACTGTAATTTACAGAGAGCCTGGAGCTACTTTGACTATTGGCACAGGACCTGGAACTGGTAGAAAAAACTAAATGGAACACAATAGTTTCCGTTTGGGTATTCCGGCTGGGAATTGTGGACTACCTCTCGAGATGTTCCGCATATTTTGGAAATTTTCCAGTCGGGCAAGCGAAAATAGCCTTACCATTTACAGTCCAAACGAAATTTCCGGATTTTTTGGTAAATGGTAAACACTCATTTTAGACAACGAGGAAAATAACGCCAAGTGGGTTATATTCATCTCATATCTAGCATTCGAGTGGAATAATTGATTTATTAAATTATCAACTTTGTTAACCGTTGCTGAATTTTTTTTTTTTGCCATATTTTGCACAAAACATTTGCTTCGTGGGAAAAACTTTTGAACGTTGCGGTACCTGACATAGCATTCTGAATTTCCTTCTAAGGCAAAAGGCAGGGTTATTCAGGTTATTGGCGGATAACCTGTGCACAGTGAACCAATGAGAAGTAAATAGCCGAGATTTAGAAAATAACAATAATGACATATTTCCTAGATAAAGAACCGGGCCCAAATAAACGCCGTATTCAAAACGCCAGGTTCAAACAAGGTGGAGTTTTAAATAAACGCCCCTGGCGTTTAATCGAGATGTGCATGAACAGTGCTTTCCTTTTTAATTTTTTTTAGCTCCAGTGATCATTTGAAGATTAAATCCGACGTATGTGACTGATTTTCACCGATCGATACAGGTGTACTGACCTAAGTTCATCAATCACCATTGAACACCTGTGCAATATATCTTATTCGCTCACTCCACAGTCTTAAAGAGGGGCTACTAACAGGCAAATCTGTAAGAGCGGCATGACAACTAAAGAGGGAGTGGTGTTTACTGAAATTTACCATGCACGGCGTCCGCGGCGTTAGATCGAAAAAGTGCAGTACGCAGTCACGTTTAATGTCAAATACTGTGCTTACGTTCTAAAGAACACCAAATTGTCGATGCGTTTCTAATATTATTTTTTATTTCAAATCACAAAAAAGAACTTGTTGAATTTGAATCAGGTTTGAAGCAAGATGATTTTTCCGGATGGCCAAACCAACGAGACAGTACATTGTTCGTAAGAAAAGGGTAGACGATCAGCAGACCGAACAAAAGAGCGGATACTTTCGATTATTGCCTATGCAGAGAATCTTAATGGACGTACCAAAAACTTTACCCCATTTTACTGTTGTAGGGGGCGCGGTCGTAAAGTGGATAGCGCGTTGGACTTCAGATTTGAAGGTCGGTGGTTCGACGCCCAGTCCCTGCCATCGTGTTGTTTCCTTAAACAAGAAACCTTACCCCACATCGTCTCTCTCCTCCCAGGTGTATAAATGGGTTACCGGCAACATACTGCTGGGGGTAACCCTGAATGGACTAGCATCCATTCAGGGGGGGAAGCAGTACCCTCAGTTGCTTCATGCAACAGAAAGCCGGATAAGCTCCGGCCGTGTGAGCCTCCATGGCTCTTGTGCGACTTTACCTTACTATCATGGAAGCTGTGAGCACTTACCAAATGAAACTATGCCGTGTACGTTACTGTGCCTACCCCAGCATCGCAAACAACCGCGACAGCGAAAGCAGGCACTTTCCACACAGAGCAGTCAATCAGGCTGTTGCATCTATTTGAGTCTTTTTCGACACATTTCGGCTTGGAGCTGTCCTCCGGAATGTCCAAAGTCTCTTGACTGTTGTTATGAGCTACTTCTTCTTCCACGTAAGGATCATAAGGCAAGGAAAGCACACAGTTCGCCAGCATTACATACCTGAGCACTCTGTAGGCACCACTCCGACCCAGTTTGTGTATTAGCAGTTGACTCAACGGTGACAGAGCAAAAATACCGAAATCCGCCCCTGCAGTTACGATTCCCGTCGCCAACGACTTCCTCCTGCGGACGTACTTTGCAACCATGCCGAAACCAAACAGCAGGCTGTAGGTCAGGAAAAACAAGTTGATTTTTCGGACAAATGAAGTTAAGACGAGGCTCAGGCAACAGAAAAAGCCACCAATGATGCTAATGGGACGGGAACCAAATCGCTCACACAGCTGACCAGTTAATGGGGACAGGTTAAACGTCATAGCAACTCAGATTGAGCCAATCCACGATGCGTGTATAAAGAGAACAAGAGGGCCATAACATTAGCTTTGTTTTCAAATGAGTGTCGTAAACTAACTCCAAACTAATTACCCTAACCATTCACAACAGTAACAAAATACAAAATGAACCCATCATGAGTCGAAGCAAATACAGTAATTAGCGTTAAGCGCGGGAAAACGCGTACGAGTAAGTCACGATCGGTTTTTGGTTTTTCGTGTGATTGGTTGAGAAATTTGCGCGAGTTTTTAAACCAATCAGAGCGGCGTAGTGAAACAAAACCAAAGCAAACGCAACATTACTTGCGACACTCAACTGAAAACTGTTCGATTAACACATGCTCAAGACATTGACAAGACCTGAATGAACAGACTGTTTCTGTTTGGAAGGCTCAGTGATCCCTTCAACCAATATTCGGAATTATTAATTTGTGATAAAAAGCTAGAGAACTAAAGATTAGGGTATTTCTTGGTGCTGCATGTTGTTGGTTAGCTACTGTGTTTAGGTGTGGATATTGTTTGTTGCCTTTTGGATCTCTTGTTTTAAGTGATTTTGGTGTTCACAACATGCGTAACACCGGGAAACTGCAAGGTTAATCTTTGAATGTGATCAATATATAAAATTACCTAAAATGCAAACAGCAGGTGAGATATTTTTTGAGTGAGAGACACTTTCAGTGCCGTTTAAACCTTTCAGCAGTCACAAGCCTAAAAATATTCAGTCCTTAATTTAAAAATATTTTTCAGCCTTGCCATGTAACTGGTTAAAGTTGCCAATAACGCTGTAAGAGTCTTTCGCTAAAACAGGAGCCCATCACGACAAAAGAAAATGGTTCGATCGGTAATGAAATATCCCCATCCCCTTAATTGGCCCTAAATGATACAAGAACAGGCCATCCTCCCGCCCTTTCCCTCTTTTTCCCTTTCCCAAATTTTGGATAGAGCGGTCGGAGCAAAACCAAAACAAACAACAAAAACTGAAACAAAAATCCCCCCTCCCCTCTCCATAAAGCTGGGGAGTATGGAACTAGGAGGTCCGATACCTCAGCAGCAAAGCTGGTCTGTGAACAGTAAGGGGTGGTTAGAGAGTTAATGTGGAGGACGAAAAGACCGATGCAGTTATGAGAATTCGTAAAAAGGCAGCCTCTTCCAGGCTTTCAAACAGTAGGAACGGCACGAAACTTCGCGCTTTCTCCACTAACTCGGAACCTGGAACAGGCTAGTAAAAGGAACAATACTTTTGTGGGTCTATGGTCTAACCGGCATTGCTTTGATTATCTTGCAGGTGAAAGGAAAGGTTCGCTTATATACGTATATATACTTTTTATGCAAGCATGTCAGGGCTGGTCGGACGACGGGGTTAATTTCGAATTCCTATAGAGTTTAGAAACACAAGCAATGTAGTTTTCGAGAACGAGAAATTGTTGTTAAAGGCCTTCAGCCGTTCAGGTCAGTGTTTCAATGCTGTTTCTGTTGGTCCTTTAAAAAATCAGTTTGGACAAAACATTTCGCTATATTTTAGCTGTCTGTTTCAATCCCCCCCCCCCCACCCCTTCTTCGTTAAATGTTTTACCTCGTTAATAAGTAACTGTTGTGACCATTCGTTGATAAATGATAGATTTGGCCTCCTACGTCTGAGTCATAACCATGCTCCTGATGAGCTATATCGAAAAAGTCTCTTAGTCTTAGTTCAATGGGCTGCGTTTGTCACAGCATGTAGCAGTATCTGAATTTAGCCGCTCTCTTGAGGAGAGCGGGCGGCTGTATACAGGCTAGGCCTATTTCACACGAATTATTTCAAAGCAATGCCGCTGGTGCATGCGTATTACCGTATGTCCTCAATCAAACGCCCACGGCGTTTATTTCAAACTTAATTGGCATGGTGGACCCGGCGTTTGTTTAAATCAGCAGTTTATTTACGCCTGCCATTTTTAAAGAAAGGATTATTATTCGGTCAGTGTAAAACGAAGACTGCGGACGGCAGACTGCAGACCAGGGGTAAAATGCAGACTGCAGACTAAGGGAAAAATGCAGACTAGGGGTAAAATGCAGAATGAAGACTGCAGACTAGGGGGAAAATGCAGAGCAGCGCTAGCGGGGAAATGAGAGAAAAGACAGCCGGACTGAGAAATCTATTAAAACCTATTTAAAGTTGATTTCCATTTCGTATTGCGCAGGTTCAGCCCCGAATTGTTTGTGAGTCTCACAAGATGGAATGCAAGGAAAAATCATAAATAATTTATGAAATAGAGTGCATTTTTGAGGTGTACGAGAAATTTTCCACACAAGAAAAATAAAGTAGACCTAAATACCTCGTCATTTTCGGTTGCTCCGAAAACGCGGGGTCGGGGTGCTGGGTGCGGGGTGCGGGGAACGGGGTCATAAAAAACACTGAAAAATGGAAATTAAAAACTAATAATAATAAAATAAATATTAAATAAATGAATAAATAAAAAGGCAGTCCGAAATTTTCAAAGGATTTCGACGAAAGGGTTTTTCTAACGTTTTGAAAGTATTCTATATTTGTTTAGAACTGCCAAGCGATTCAGAAAGGTATTTTAATTTGGTTTTGTAGTTGACAAGTTTTCCGCGCTTGTGCATACTACAAGCTCCTGGCCAAGCCTAAAAGCGGAGCCCCACTTTTGTTTTTGCTTTTTGTTTTTTGTTTTTGTTTTTGTTTTTGCTGGCACTTATTAATTTGTGAAAATACTCTCATTCAATTCGTTAAATTAAAAAAAATTCATGTCCTTTCTGAGACCCGAACCCGGTTCGACGGCGACGTAAGTTGCCGCCTAGTCCACTAGGCCATAAGCACTTATTGTTGGCTGAGGTGTTAATTTTACTACTTATTTCTTTCTTCGTGACAAGCTGGTTATCAACACGAAAATGCTGATGTTTTTCCTGGCAAAATGTGTTCGGACCGCCGTAAAAACTATGGTTGTGGATAGGAAAAACCAAAAAGCACTAGCTCTGCTATATTTGGCGTCGAAACCGCTGCGAAATGCTGCGAACTCAAGCGGTGTGCCGACCGAGTTCGCAACCGAACCGACAAGGGAAATTTGAACTTTTCGCCTGAACTTTATCGTCGAATTTTTTTTGCCTAAATTGAACTTTTCGCCTTCCACCAAAAAGACAACTGAGTATACTTTTGAACTTTTTTTTCTATTGACAAATTTGTTCTTTACTTTTGTTGCTTTGCTTGTTTTGCTCCAACGCGGGTCACCGTGCGATTTCGCGCCAAAAACACGGAATTTGTCATTCAAACGTCCTGGGAGCATTCGAAGTTTGTTTGTTTGTTTAGAATTATCAAGCGATTCAAAAGACCAATTTAGTTCTGTAGCTGACGAATTTTGTGAGCTTGTGCATACTAATGGCTCACTCTGTTCGCGACACTTTTTGTGACTAGATCCGCCAGGCCCGCCAGGCCCGCCGGGCCCGCCAGACCCGCCAGTCAGAAACACGGAGAATTTAGACATAGGTTTTCATTCAAACGTCGTGGGAGTATTCGAAGTTTGTTTAGAATTACCAAGCGATTTAAAAGACCAATTTGGTGTTGTAACTGGCGAATTTTCCGAGCTTGAGCATACTAGAAAATCGCTAGCTTGCTTGATCTCTGTCTGACCCGAGCCGTCACGCAACCGTAGTGTAGTAATAATTGTCACGGACTTTACACGAAAATAGGCTACCACCTACCAAATATAAAACAATGAATGAATTCTGATAATTATATTGTTAATATTCAATTGATGAGAGTCAGGTTGTTTTGCGTAGTCCGATCAAATTCTGGACAATCTACGGCTTGAAGTTGAAGCAAAACTCTTTTATGAACAACGTATTCGGACAATCCCTGGTGGAAAAACTGTTCTACTTCTCAATTAGTGAACAAACG
This sequence comes from Siderastrea radians, assembly GCA_964017195.1. Taxonomy (NCBI): domain Eukaryota; kingdom Metazoa; phylum Cnidaria; class Anthozoa; order Scleractinia; family Rhizangiidae; genus Siderastrea; species Siderastrea radians. The sequence goes on along the minus strand of OZ024892.1, from coordinate 41,470,184 downwards.
TTCCTTTTAGAACGCAAAAACAACATTGCAAACATTTTGACCATATTAAATAGGTTTCAATAGATTTCTACGAACGTCTACGAGTGCAGACGTATTTCCGGCTGTCTTTTCTCTCATTTCCCCCCTGCTCTGCAGCCTGTAGTCTTCATTCTGCATTTTACCCCTAGCCTGCATTTTACCCTTGGTATGCAGTCTGCATTTTACCCTAGCTTCAGTCTGCATTTTCAGTACCCCTGGTCTGCAGTCTGCAGTCTGCAGTCCGCAGTCTGCGTTTTACACTGACCGGATTACTATTTGCTTTTCTTGGTAGCCGTGTATTTTGCCCTTAAATCTTAAGTTTATTATACAACAAATAAACGTCTGAGGGGCTTATTTACAATTCCCTCTTTGATACCCGGCGTTTATTCGGGGCCCGGCGTTTAATCGAGAAAATACGGTAACACAGACGATACTGCATAAGACAAGTGGCTGTTGGTGTATAACGTGATCATATTGTAGAGCCATGAAAAGCACTCATCCTCATCAGTGGAAGTTTTCGCGGAGCACAATTTCTTTCCTTTTAAATTTTTCATTCCTCTTCATTCTCCTGCTTGCATAAATAAAACTTTAGCTGAAACTAGTTTACATGTATTACACACGCGAATATCATAGTTGTGCTTTTTAGGACAGTAACTCTCCTGCTTTTATCGGTGTTTTTCAGAAGCGATTTATCTGGACATACCCAAGGGAATTGGTAGCGTACCAGCAACATAAACTTAGCTAACAATGGAATGCATTAATTTACAACAATAATACATTTGGTTAAACAGTCGAACGGCGTCCTGTTTAGCAATGTGGATTGCGTTTCTTTGCATGTACCTCGTTTTAAAATTATACTATCTAACAATCGTCAAATTATGACAGAAATGCAGTGTTAAAGAAATCTGCCGCAATGTGGTTAGTTAATGTTTTCCAGCGCAAACGTTGTACAAAAACTACGCTGTAAAGGCTGCAAACGCTGGGAACGTTTTCCAGTGCAAATTCAACCATGCCCAAAATTTCGTTGCTTGACAGTATGTAGATTTCGTATTTGAACGTACACAAACAACTTACCCGTGTGTTCTCTGCTGGAATTAAATTCATCCATAAGGACGGGTACAAAGACACCAAAGCCTTGCGCGATACCCATGATCAGGGCTTGAGACAATGTGGCGCACAAGCAAACGACCGTCTTGTTTTCGTGCACCGTTCTGTCGACCGTAGCAACGTCCAAAATAACCCTGATCATGTCATTCAGTCAATCTTAAGAGCTACAAACACTGGCGGCTGACGGTGCACATACACCCAGAGAAGCTCACAGAGATTAATCCTAAACAAGTTAAACTTAGTTGATGATAAAAACTGATATCACGCAACACACCTAATACAATATTGCCTAATTCGTCCACAGGCTGCCCAAGTATACGACGCATTTTGAATACAGCCCCCAAGATGATCCCAACCCCAAAATGTTACCCAAATCGACCCGAAATGGACCACGTGTTTTTTCCACGCTGACACCGAAATAATCGTGAATTTCCCACACATTTCTGTTAACGCCCTACACCGGGACTCTGTCTTAGAAAAAAAAACTCAGCATGAAGTATCAAGGGGCTGACAGGCCTAAACATCTTCTACAATTACAATTCTGAAACATTTGTTTTTTGTATCTTTTATATTATTACTTTAACAAGATGTCTCTAAGGATTTTCCTTTTCAAAGGATATAGTTTTGTAGGAGGGGCTGCTTTTCAATTCTTACTCAGTGCCATTTACCTTTGAAAACCCGTTAGAGGTTGGACATTGATGGTTGATACGGGGAGGGGGGGGGATACCTGACCCATGTTTGGGTGTAGGGCTGCTGCTGAGGGTTTGAAACCCTGATCCTATTTAGAACAAAAAAAAGCCCTAAAATACCCTAGACCACCTACCCTGTGTAGGACAACACCCTTCATCTTAGGTCTATGTTTAGGACAAATGACAAAATGCACATCCTGTTTAGGACAAAGAAGCCAAAAACCACACCCTGTATGTCCAGCGGTGCATCCCCGTATAAAGGTTGATATCGTGCCACAAAAGGCATGGACTGTTTTTCGGTTTTATTTTTGAGTGACAATGCCATTTTCCTATTTAAGAATTTTATCAGAAATTGAATTGTAATCCATTTTCCGAGTTACCATTTTTTTTTTAAATTAAAGCAATACAGAAGTAAAATTGAAAACCACGCAGTTCGCGACATTTCATCCAGCTGAACTCAGGTCAAGGAAATTAAATAGTAATTAAATTATGCAAAAGATTTTCAGCTTTCTTTTTTCTATTATCAGTTTGTTACAAGGGATGTACCATTTCAAATCCCACACAGGATCATCTTTCATCGTAGCAATTTCCTTCAACAACAACAAGCTTTATTTGCTTTATTTTAACAAAGTATTACAGTATTGCAAAAGCCACTTAAAATTTAATTATTAATTTCTTACTTAATTAAAATAACTAAAGAGATTACAACCATTTCTTATTTTTAACCATTCAGAGAGGTAGTCATTGTAACTAGTTTGTCTCTCTGTTCAAAGCAATGACTTTGAATGGATTTTAGGTTCTATTTTAGAAAAGAACCTGTCCCTTAGCGAAGAATAGCTCGGGCAATCTAGTAAAAAATGAGTTTCATCTTCAATTTTGTTACAATTGCAGAGACTACATAACCTCTCATCACGAGGTATTTTGTCGTATCTACCTGTTTCAATCCGAAGTTTATGACTGCTAATTCTCAGTTTTACTAATGATTTTCTAGATGGGTTCTTTCTTGTTAAATCTAGGTAGGCAGAAAGGCTATAATTCTTTTTCAATGTGTAATAAAAACTAAGTTTTTGCGAATGTTGAAGGATTTGGTTCCAGTAAGAGATATATTTCTTTTTCATGAGATCTTCATATTGTTTGATTTTACCTTCATTCAATGAATTACAATTAAAGTCACAGAAATTGTAATAGTCAGTCATTTTCATGAGACTAGAGTAAAAACTATTATGACCGTTATAATGAAGGTTAATCGATATTTTTAAAGATTGTTTGACTATAGAGCTTTCTTCCTTTTCTCGGAGGTAGTTTAAGTAATTAAGTATCTTTTTATTTATATCAATGATCAAAGGGAATTTACCCAGTTCAGCTCTACATGCAATATTGGATGCCTTGTTATGAACTTCTAACTAACGTTTACAGAATTGTAAATGAGTTTTTTAATTGCGGAGCTGTCCCACGACTTAAAATCTGATTTCGCAAAGGCACCCAAAACTTGGGTTAGGTAGGTTAAAATTGGTGAGATCATTGAGTCAAAAATTTTACACGCAAGAGTAGGGTTCAGTTTATTAAAATCAGTGTGCCGTCGTAGACCAAAGAAAGCATGAAGAGCTTTTTGTCGAAGGTGTTCAAGCGAAAGCGTAAAATTTCCGGAAGATGAGCTGCGAGTCCCTAGGTAGGTATAGTTTTGGACAATGTCTATTATTTCACTGCCTATGTGAAAAACATAATCACCCTTTTTGTGCCTCGTTGAAAAATCATTATCTTGGTTTTCTTGGGGTTTATTCTTAGCATCCAAGAGTTGCAATATGAGAATAACTCGTTTAGGCAATTTTGCAATCCTACTTTTGATCGTATTAATATAATGAAGTCGTCTGTATAAAAAGAGAGTTGAGTTTGTTGCCATTTGGTAGCACGAACGGATCAGATAGAATATTGTTAAACGAGAAAGCTAAATCCCTCAATGGAGCATATGGAAAAAGTACCATGAAAGCGTACGGTTTAAGGGACCCTGGGTCGATTTGATCGGAAACTCGGCTGGGACAACAATTCGCGTGCGAAAAGCAAAAATGGAAACTATGAGTGGATTCATTTGTAGCATTCACCTACAGTTGTCGTATTTGCCTGGCTGTGAGTCTACTTCAAAAAGCCAACGAATGAAGCACATGAGTGATAGCTGCGCCGAGAAACACATGGAAAGACTGTGTTGTCATTGCGGTGAAACGGACCGTTTGTACCGTAGTACGTCGCTCTATTATTAAAGGTTCGAACAGCACTTGAACTCCAGGTACATTGGATGGATTTTAACATTTGCAGCATACGCGTATAGTTGTCGCATTTGTCAGATTGTGCTCCCAATATTTCCGGTCAAATCTCCCAGAAACACTCCAATCATCAAATCCCATAATATTCATTACGTCGCATATGCTGTTCTTACGGATCCAAGCGATGAGAAAAAGCCTTGGAACTATAGCAGCAACGAACAGGATCTTGAATCATCGGCAGGTCCGACGAAGGCAATTTTGGAGAAATTGGGCCATTTTGATGAAAATATATTTATCGAGCTTCGAGCGGACCGTTGCAGCGGATTTCGTTGCAGCGGAGTCGCTAACTTTTGATTAATTCTTTGATTAATTATGTCACGGAAATAACTTCCGTATTTAGCTATTTTACAGTTCAATCCGTTATTTTAGTCGTTTGTCATATTTTGCGCATGTTTAGCCGTAAAATCTAGTTTAAATAACATTCGCTATATTTATTCAGCTTTCAGACTAGATTGGTTCAGCTTTTAATGTTTCCCTTTTAACTATTCATATTTAGCCGTTTGGTAAAACTCAAAAAAGCACATTCAACCTTTCAAACGTTACATTTTCAATAATGATAGGAGACAAAAATAATTTTAAAAGCCATCAGTAGTTATTCAGAAAACAACTTGATTGCTTGAGCCGTACTTGCATGAATAGCTCTAATCAACGTAGAGCTCCAGAAGTGTTACAGTAATAACTTGTTTTCGTTTAATTTATCTTCCTTATTAAGTTCCGCTCCGAATATTGCGTTCTCTTTTCAATTCCATAGGATTAATTTAGAACTTGTTATCTTGCTGACTCATTATCTTTAACGAATACGTTTTGCTGAATGTGTTTTCAAATTGAATAGGAAACTGATCTATTAGTTTTTCAACTATGAATATTTTAAGTACTTATTTGTTTAGTTGACAACTGGCACGAGCCGCTTATTAGCACCTTAAAGGACTCATTAGATATCAACTCAGTTTAATTTACCTCGGAAAATTTTAATTCAGCCAAGGCAATTTCCTAGCTTCCTAGCAAACAATTTCAATGATAAACTAAGGTGTAAAACGTAGAATTTTTAATATTTTCCGCTATCTTCAAAGGACTTTCTGCTCTACCGTAATTACTTTTCACATTTGCTTGTTAGTACATCTATCATGCTCCGTTAACAATAGCCTCGTATACAGGTCGTATATAAGCAATCCCTTTGGTAGCTTTCTTTGATTACATTTCTTGTACGGATTGCATTCGACTACATTTCTCGTGCTGATTACGATTACGGATTTGAGAAGAATAAAGTGCTGTTGGACCAAACTCAAGTTGTCGCTGTTATTTCCCAGTCCAGTTCGTGGTTTAGATCTCCGAGTACCAAGAGAGTGACGGCTCTTTCCCGCAAAAAGCGAGTGCCTCCTTTGAGTCTAATCCCCCCCCCCCCAAAGAGTTTCCAGAAGTCCCTTAGACGCCGTATTTACGTTTTCAAGTTCCCCGTTCGTTTAGAGTGGAAAAATCTACCGTCACAATTGGTAGAGAGTAAACGGTATCTCCCAAAATTTCTTCAAAACCCTTCAATTCAGCGTACGAAGTCCATAAGTAGCAATAAAAATAACGCAGAAAAAAGGCCAATCATGTTTTTTATGCCTTATAGTAGCTAATAGATATCACAGAAGGTGGCAGTTTTAGATGTATTTCCAGCCATTCCAGAAAACCCTAATACAAACGTTTCTCCGGGAGCATGCCTCCGGTCCCCATTATAGCCGTTAGCCGATTTAAAATCAAGAATTTGCTTTTGCCCTTCTTATGCACTCTAGCGTCGTTACACAGTCTCCAGGCTTTTGCCATCGCAAACATTTTGGATTAGGTACAAGCATGGCACGAAAGGCAGACTTTTTTTGTTTACTGGTTCCAATGAGAAATAAATGCTGTCAAATATGAATTCCGCAATATTTGTGAATTCTAAACTCACTGAAACCACAGAAAGGATTTACTGGATGGATGAATGGATGGATGGACGGACAGACGGTTTGATGGAGGGAGGGAGGGAAGGAGGGAGGGAAGGAGGGAGGGAGGAAGGGAGGGAGGGAAGGACGGAGGGAGAACGAGATGGAAAGAGATATTTGGAGGAAGGAGGGCGTGCAAAGCGTACAAGCAGATCTTTCCATTTATTCTTCGAAGCCTTACAGAACGTTACATCACAGTTAAAACTTTTTTGCAAACCCAGCTAAGGAGCTTCTAAAAATGAAAAGAGACAATAATTTAAGTGTTTCAGCCAGAGGTTGATGTTTTATTGGATAATTTATACTGAAGAAACGAATAGTGTATGATCAAGCTCAGTTGCCGCTCTATTGCAGCTAGTATCGCGTTTCATTTTTAAAGGTTCATTCCGACGAGGTTCATCATTCTGACTCCCCTGTTCCAGTTCTTGAGCGTTAGACAATAATACTTCTTTCTTTACACAGTGCAGCACGCAGGGAGTTGATGAAGCCAGAACTAAGGCACCGCCGGCCATGTAAAATGCGGGCCCGTATGAACCAAGCTTGTCAACGGTGAAACCTAAATAACGGAATTATACAGTAGAGTTAGATCAGAACTCAAACATAACAACTCAAGACATTTAAGGCAGACATGCACATGGACCTTGCAACAAGCCATCTTTTGCATTGTTCAAAAGAGTGAGAAGCACTGATCAAAGAGTATCTGAGGCCTGGAGAAGATTCCTAAGATGGGTAACCTATCACAACGCGGCAACCGTAGCGGTATCTGGCTCCTACCATTTTCAGGGAAGATCTTTAAAATCCTGTTTATGGAAAGAATGTAGGGACGCAGTGGGGAGAAACTGCGAAAAGAGCTAGCTGGTTTCAGGCAAGGAAGGAGTACCTTCAAGCAACCGTTCAGCTAAACAAACACCGTCGCGCAGTTTATTGATAATGAATGCGGCGCAGTACCCGAGCTGTGTGAGTTTTGCCGACTTTAAAAAGGCGTTTGAGTAGCCTTGACGTCGGCAAGCTTTTGGGAGATAGCCAAGCTGTACGGGTTTCCAGTAGAATTGTGAGTCTGACCGTGATCTTGATTTGAGATCTTTACAGAGGAAACACATGTCAGGAAATGTAGTGTACTGAATCAGGGATTACTTGGTGATTGGTTTGAGATAACAGTTGTTGCTCTGCTGCGGTGTGTGCCGTTTGGGTTTTCAAAACTGCAATATGAGATCCAGAAGTCCTAAAAGGCCAAGTGCCTGTTTCTCTGGCACTAAAAGCCATAAAAACTCGTTTATCCCTCGTGCTAACAAGTAGCCTTCCTGCATTCACTAGTTCTCGTTGTAAATCAGATAGTTGCACTTCTATTGTAAACTATTGACTTTTTGCATGTTTTCCAAAGATGGTTGTTAAATTCAGCTTGTACCGATTATGACTAGGTAAATCAGTGATCAAAATTAGCAAGGGATATAAGCGAGAATTGCGCTGGAGACTGACGTCTACCATGGAGGATCTCTATTTTTCAAACGACAAATCATAGCTCTGCAGCAGGTACCATCATATGCAGGGGAAAAACCGGAAGCCTTCTTGAGATCTCCAAATAAATCAGGATACAGGCAAAGGAGGAAAATTCCAAAGTGATAGGAGTTAACGGGCGGAGGGAGAAGGCAAATTCTTCAAACGAGAAACCTCTCTCGAAAAGAGTTAAACACGTTTTTGTACCAGGGCAGTGTGTTAAAGAATAAAGGAAGGAGGTACTTCAGAGGATATCAGAAGAACCATTAGGCTCGAGACCGCTTTTTGTTTCACAGTTAAGCCAATGAGGAAATCGACTGCGTTCCGTAAAGGCATCCACAACTGAGACTACTGTTACGAAACCCAGAGTACCTTGACAGGGGCAGATTTAGGGGGAGGGCCTTTTTTCTTGTAATTTAAGAAAGTTTTTGCATTAACCAACCGTCTGCACTGTTGCTGCTCTTTATTCGCAAGTATAATGCAATTCAGTATTTACGACTTTGCCAAACGTAACCAGAGAGGGATGACATTCATCAATCCCCTGCGGTGGTTTATTTCCAGTTATCCTCGTAGGATGTATGAATGCTACGAGACGACTCTGTAAATAGTCCGCCTAACACTACCGTTAAGATTTCGTTTTGCAAATCGTTTTCCGAAGTTAAAGTTTTGGTCAGGAATGCTCTCAGAATGCTGTAAGCAGCATGTCCACGAACGTGAATTTTTCATTTTAAGGAGGGGGGGGGGGTGGGCTCTCGCCACAATTTCTTCGGCCCCTTCTTTCGGAATTTTCTGGATCCGCCCCTGCTTGAGGCTTACATATGAGGCAGACAGTACAAAGCTTGGCTGTTCCCAGAGTTGTTGTCTCAGAGAGGTATCAAATATGCACTGGCCGATGAAGTTGTTAGGATCGGGATAGGGATATCCCAAATCATTGGTTTCGACCATAAGAAAAGTTAGAACTGGGATGACTACATTTTGGGCATGGAGGCGGAAAGTGTAGCCAAGACTGCATTAACGTGGCACCCTGTTGGAAAAAGGAAAGGAGGGACGGAGGAAGGAAACTTTAAACCAAGAGGATCACATGGCGAAGGAAGATGAGGTATACAGTAAAATAGAATCCAAACTTCCATTACTACGACTACTACCACGCGAAACTCTATTATCACATCTTATGAATTCCACTGACTACTTTGTAAACATTAAGCTAATCTCATTTATCTCGGCATGCTTTGAATTGAGAGACAATCTCGTTACAATGATCACCACTTCAAACAGTTAAATGAACAATTATTGTCAGTAATTGTTTCATATATTATATATAATTTTTTTTTCTTTGTTATGTTATGTTATTTTCTACTTTACTAATTATCTTAGTTAATGAAATAATATGTAATTAAATTTAAGTAGCTTTTGCAATACTACCAAATTTCTACGTAGTCATGCAAATAAAGCTTGTTGTTGTTGTTGTAGATGGGACCAGATCACGTTTCACGTACTAAAACAGTCATTTCGATTCACGTAAATGCCAGTCCATTATCTTTCACTGACATTTTGCTCAGTGGCTAGTTCTCACTTCACCGGTAATAATCACACTTCACGAGTAAGAAAGCAGCCATTTCCCGTTTCACTGACGCCAAAAATGTGTAGCAAATTACGACTCACAATATAACCCTATACCCCCCTCATGGGTAGGTAGGTAGGTAGGTAGGTAGGTAGGCAGGTAGGTAGGCAGGTAGGTAGGTAGGTAGGTAGGTAGGTAGGTAGGTAGGTAGGTAGGCAGGTAGGTAGGCAGGTAGGTAGGTAGGTAGGTAGGTAGGTAGGTAGGTAGGTAGGTAGGTAGGTAGGCAGCTTTATTTTAGCAGGGTGGCCCATTCAGCTCGAAGGCTGGTATCCAAAGGGGCCCTGCATTTAAAAGTATACATTCAATGAATAGAATATTTCATAAGAAAGTAAAAAAAAAAATACAAATTCTAAAAGGTTTTTAAAAGCTAAAAATTCTATCCTAAGGACGGCAGATCAGTGGAATCAACTTTCATTGACATCATGGAATGTACTGAAAAACACTGCAGAGGGGCGGAGACGCTGAAAGACGACATTACATGACCTTACGCACCACCTGATGGTGATGAGTTCTGTCCTCTTTTATTTAGCGCACTTATTGGTGTTATTGCGGGATGTTCAACTTTTCGGAATCAATACTTTTAGCTTGCTAACATTTTATTCTCTCACCTGATAATGGAGGTCCAACCATTGACGTCACGGATCCGATCATAAGTGTAAGACCGTATGCCGAAGCGGCCCTGGAATGATCTACGCATGTCAAAGCTTGAATATTGAAGACCGTGGCCATTGCTCCATCACAAAATCCAAAAACGACGGCATATCCGACAAGCGCTGCGTAATTCTGGGCCAAAGTTAGAAGCATCGTTGAAATACCGTTCACTAGTAACAGGCCTTGTAAAATATACCAGTTGTTCAACTTTTTAAGGGAACATAAAAATCCACAAGCAAAGCGTCCGACAACTGTATTAATTCCCAGATAGAGAATGAGTCTCGATGATGCATCGGAAGATATCCCTCGGTCTGAGGAGTATTTCACCTGAAGGAGAAAACGAATGTCTTGTTCATGTTAACTGAAAGACGTGTAAGAGTTTTGCTGAGCATCCAAGAAGCTAGACTCGCTCTCGGCTTTTGTTTTAAGCACAGTAGATGCCATAAACGAATTAAACTAGACACCCAAATAAAAGGCTATGTTCAAAGACGCTCGGTTCGAAATAAATTGGTTTCGTTCACACGGGACCTGCCATCCGTCCAGGTTTGGAAGAGTCACTTGTGCGGGTACCGCCAGCGCAGTGAGAATTAAGGACCGTGCCTCCTAATACAGATGTATTTTTGCAAAGGTTGCGATTATGGGGAAAAAGTAGATCTTAGCAAGGGTTATTGGAATCCAAAAAGAAAAATGTGGGTAGCCACGCATTTTTCAGAGATAATAAAGCAACCATAATTCTAAAAAAGCATTAAAATACAAAGAATTTATGGCAATTTCTTTCCAGATTTGCTCAATTATCTCTGAAAAATGCGGGTTACCCCCAATTTTCTGATAGCCCTTGCTAAGATCTGCTTTTTCCACATAGTCTTAAACCGCGCAAAAATATTGTTGTATTAGTGGGCAAATTCCTTAAGAAACCCGAATATCCCAAGATGCGCAGAACTTGGCGCAGCAACAAAAGGAGGCACTGTCCTTTAAAAGAGACCCAGTACGGTCTAAGATAACATGAAGAGGCAAATCACAGTTACTTTGTCTGGCACATTTTCTGGGGTTAACCGCCACTCCCCATTCACTCCCGTTGTGGCATTTGTGACGTCATCACTTTTAAGGACCGAAGATGTTTGATAATCAGCCGATGCAGTGGGGCGAGATTTTGCAAACCATGTCAGGTGAATCTGGCTAGGGTTACACACCAAAAACCAAGGAATTCAAAGACGGTAGGGGCACCCTCCCTAGCAGGGTCAAGAGACTCGGGGGGCTAAACTAAAAGGCATATTTTGTAAAAATGTATTTTTTAAAAAAAGCTAAACTGGTCAGCAGCACTGTGCAAACTTAAGTTGTAAGACCTGTTTATTTAAAAAAAATGTTTTAAAAAATTGTTCAAAAAATTAACAAAACTTCCGCTTTCTCCATTGACCAGGAAAACTTCTTATCGCCTTCTTGTTGCTTTTACTTTGGCTTGCCCGGCCTTTTCGTTTGTTGACGTTTTGTAAATGATTTCGCGCTCGCTCTTTGGGTGTATTGGTTGGTTTCTTCGACCTCGATAGCGCTTTCCTCGATCAGATCCTCCTCCATTGCATCCTTCCTCGCTTCTGAACCTTCAGGTTGACTTTCAGTCATTATTTGGAGTTGAAATCTCCGAAAAATATTCTCCAGGTTTGTAGCTTGAGCTTGAAGAGTTCGAAACAATGCTCGAATTTGGCGCCTTTTACGTGGCCAGCGGTAGCCTGAGAACAACGAAACATAGCCCTACCCCCTGGGGCTAGCCCTACTTTTTGAATTTACGTGGGCTTATGTAAACAAAACTTGTCCCTACCGTGTAGGGTTTCCCTACCTTCAAGGTAGGGAAACCCTACCCCCTAGGGGCACCCTCTTTTGCATGTAAAACGAACCGTGTAATACCTACCTAGGGTAGCCCTACTACCAAGGGGCACCCTCTCTCATGTAAACGGCCCCTAAGTCGCGTTATTATTTTTTCAAAACAAACACAAACGTCCATTTCCTATCATAAGGTAGGTCAGAAACAGATCTCCGGACCTCCCCCACTTCCTTTACTTCAATAGAATAGACAATTGCTTACAGAATACTTACCAAAAGCACATATATGATGGAACGCCCAAGCATAAGAAAAAAGAAACTGACTACCGCCACAACGTGACCAGGAACCTTCCATACCGAGCAATGGAATGTAAAACGTTTGGACGTCCGTCTCTGTTCAGCCTCTCCACTTGAAAGCACTTCATTGCTGCTTGCAGAGTCCATCTTGGAATGGTACAAAATACCAAAGAAGCTGTTAAGAAACAGTACACCTGAAACAATCCGTAAAGTATTTCTCCAGCGGACAGCAGTGACAAGAGATTGAATAACCTGGCTGAGGACCATTGTACCCAGACCTTGACCAGCTGAGGCGATGCCAAGCGCGATTGATCGTCGTTTGTCAAAAGATTTTCTGACGATTACTACACTTGAAAGAAAAACACCACTTCCTCCTATTCCGAGAACGCCGTACGAAAAGTATAACAGTACCAAGCTATTGGCAAATGAAGCCACTATTAAACTGAGTGCACAGGTCAGGCACCCAGCCACAGACACTACTCGACAACCAAAGCGATTGATAAGGGAACCTGCAAAAGGGCCAAACAGCAGACAAAGGCTAATGGACAGTGATCCAATCCAAGCTAAAACAGAAATGAAATTGTTGGTTAATAGTTATTGAACTTGAGCACAATCGAACCACATCTTCTTGAGCTGTTCTTTACAAAAGCGAAAATGGATACAAGTAATAGATCAGGTAGCTTGTCAAGACAGGTACTGAAGTAGCGTAAGGACGTCATGTGAAGAAGTGGGTTAACGTTAAGTTGTCCCGCTTGTCTAGATAGCAAGTTGCCAGGGAGATCTCTCTTTTGGGGCAATCTGAGTACTCCGAAAACGAGCCTATTCCAGCTTTCGAGTTTTTGTTTTGGCGGACTTAAAGCCCGATGGAGACTTGTTGAATTAGGGGCCATTCTGTTTAGATCAGCACAACGGCACCACATTTGATGATTTTCAATGCGCAGTAACATTACCGTCGTTCAACTAAGGGTCTGTTACATGCTGCTACGTTTTCAAAGAAAAAACGAGATTATTGGCGTGAAGATAGTTAAAGAGATCAAGTGTTCAGAACTTTATCGAATTTCCTATCAGATTTGAAATTTTTTACAATTCCTGTAACAGGAGTTAGAAATCTCACTTAGTTTCGAGATAGGGTGGCTAGTCTCCGACTACTATTTTTATGTTCAAAATTATTGTATAAGTTTTATACAAAATTAATTTCATTACTTAAACCGTCATTGAAACTGTTATTAAAATGGCTGGACACACAAAATTCTGAAAAAGTTGCCTTTGTTACATTCATTTTTCGAGGCGAATCATCAGTCCGCGTGTTTGTAACGCATCCCTTTGATAATAAAGGCAACACCTTCTTATTGAACACTTAACTAAAATGATTTCGAGAGATAAGTACGTGTCGCTTGTCTGATGAAACGTTTTACGGATAACAAACTCACCGCCGGATACCGGGCAACTTACGATTTTTCAAAACATTCAACTGAATTGTGCCGCCAATACTAAGAACACTTTTACTTATCATTTTTTTGCAACTTAAATCAGGGGCAGTTGACCCCGCCGTTGTTGTCCCTCCCCTAGGGTGCAAAATATATTACGGCCACTCAAGATACGAGCCCTAACCTGTGTAGCGAAAGACGCGACGAGTATTTGTTTGGCCGAGCCAAAACCGGAGGTCCGGAGCAAGTGACCACCCACCCCCACCCCCCCAAAAAAAAACGGGTATTGCTAGACCTCGTCCTGACGGCGGGGTAATTACAGGACCAGAATCTCACGCCAACTAGTATTACAAGTATATACAGATTTTTGCACAAAATAGATCCAGCAAACATAATAAGTCCCTAGTTATTGACCTGACTGGTTGACGAGGCCAGGATGAAGACCAATAACATCGTGATTTCGTCGACCAATCACGTCACTCCGTTACCGGAGATTTAATACCACCTGCTGACGATTCACGGTTCACTTGACTATGAAAAGCCAGTCAGTGTCACCATAAACAGTCCTTCTCAGGACTGCCCTCAACCGGACGATCATACGATCATACTGGGTACAATCCATTTACAATAAACATTAATTAGAAAAACTGAAATTGATTTTTTCCGGCTTTTTCGAGTCCTTTCTGTTATCAAAAACATCTGCTGTCGATTGACCTTGCAATTAGACCGTTGTCCCCCAAGGCCAGTTTTGGCCTACACGGCCGTAAGGATTTACTACTTATGTTTCTTTTAGAACTTAATTTTTAGGAGCTGTTATTTATTTTATCATAGCCCTGCATGGAAATGAGGAAAACTAGTCATATTACTGACTGAAATATTGGAAATTTGCTCTTTTGCCGTAGCCTCACTCAGAGTAGTATCAACCTTGCAAGCAGTGTGGGTTATTTACACGTTCACTGACGTTAGTCTGCGTAACTGGCGGGATTGTTTGCAGGAATTGTGAGCGAGGGAGCCTCGACAAGAGCCGGAAAGCCATGAATGGAATGCAGACAATACCGCCAGCTACGCAGGCTAGAGTGACGACTGATATATTGTCATTAAAAATGTGTCAATTGCTCATCGTGGTGTAAGATAGGAAAGATGAACGTTTATTCGTTTGCCTCACGATGGAATCGCTTTGAGTTGTTGATCGCGACGTTTCGACTGCAATACTGCTAGTCTTCATCAGGCGATGATGGTATTGTTGTTCTTGACAAGAACTAGTGAGTAGGGCACATCAACGAATCTTGTCAACTTGTTTTAGTCTCCGACCGGTTTCGTGTGATCAGACAGAAGCAAAGGAACTAGTTAGCTTCATACGTATTCTTTATCGTGCAAATCACGTTCCCACAAAGTATATGTGTAGGATGTGACTACGTGAAATATGCATGATATGAATTCGTGCAGGAAATGACTAAAATCCCCCAAAACAAAATAACCAATGTTTAATTTTGGGGCTCAAGGATTTAACGTTAAATCCCTTGGCCCGGTTGTTCGAAAGCCGATTAACGCTAACCTGGGAATAAAATTCAACAAAGGTTCCTGTTTCCCTTATTCAAAGTAGTTTTGACAGCAAATTCCAAGTGGGAAATAACTAGTGCAGGAAATGACTAAATTATCCCAAAACAAAATAAGCAATGTTTAATTTTGGGGCTCAAGGAATTAACGTTAAATCCCTGGGCCCGCTTGTTCGAAAGCCGATTAACGCTGACCTTGGAATAAAATGCATCAACCAAAGTTCCTGTTTCTCTTATTCAAAAGAGTTTTGACAGCACATTCCAAGATTTACAGAAATCCGTATCGTTTGCCTTTAAAACATGCATTCCAAATTGATGCTAATCTTGCGTTAGTTTAATCCCGCTTAATTTGAACAACCGGGCCCTGAGCGCCAAAATTAAACATTGCATATTTTGTTACGCAGGCTTTTGGTCATATAGGCACGTAATTTTTTTTGTGGAAGTTTTTTCTGTTCAAACCCTAACTGGAAAGGGAAAGATTGGGTCTAAAACTGCAATGTTAGCCAATTTTGTTAGGAAGGTTGTCACATTTTACCTTGCTTTCGCTTCCCTCCCCTCGCCCCTTTTCAGTGTTGGATTTCCACGGACTCTTTAGTAATTTTATTTCTATTTATTTAAACAATATTTAGACAGAGGTACCCAGTTCAGCGAGGCTGGTTTGAATGGGGCTCTAAAACTTCTTCTAACAATAGCTTCTTCTTCTAACAATCGGGTTAATATCTGGACAACAGCTCGGAAGATTCCACAATTCAGCCTCGATTTCTTCTAAAGCGCTCATTTGTCACCCTTGAAACCTGGCTTGAATCGTTGTCCATGACGAATACAAGCTTGCCATCTCTCTTAGGACCTGCACGTGCGAAGCATACAACCTTCGTTTGGAAGGTTTGACCATGAACAGACTTTTAGTACGATTTTAGTCATGGCGTCTTATTATTCATTTATAAATTAGTATATGTCTCTTTTTGCTGGTCCCCCACCCCCCTTTTCAATGTTGAATGTTTGCCCAACAATACTACAGAAGACTTAAGTCCGCGGAAATTCAACATTGAAAAGGGGTGAGGGGAGGGAAGCGAAAGCAATGTAAAATGTGACAACCTTCCCAACAAAATTTGGCAAAGGTTGTAGATTTAAATGCTCACGTATGAAGTTATAGCGAAAAAGTTCCCGTTTAATTTTTCGTAAGGCTCTTTTAGCATGACCCCTTTGCCATATGCCATTGCTTCCATGAGATGCAAACGTTTTCCTCCACCTAAATCTTTTCATTCTTTGCTGGTTACCTGTAGCCCTTCATTCTTTTTACGCCACTCGTCGGGAGGAGCGAGTAGAGTGCAAAGGGGGGGGGGGGGGCAAGCCGAGCACCGCTCGTTCCTCTGTTCTATTTTTCTTGCGCGCTCCACAGGGTACCCAAACATTATATTAGCTATATAATCATAATCATTTAATTAAAACATTGTTCTTTGCCTGTGTTCCTGTGCCTTTATGAGTCGCTTTGGAAAGGATTTGAGTCAACGCGGAGACGATTTTACCTCGCCGGTTTCAAATGTTGTTTTGTCTGGTGCGTCTTAAACAGGACGCGACAATTACGTCTCAAGTTTCCATATCATCAACTATTAACTCTCCTCGAGAGTTGATAGTTAATAATAATGGGAACTTGAGACGTAATTCAACTTTTCTAACAAAATTAGCAAAGGTTGTAGATTTAAATGTTCGCGTATGAAGAAAAAGTTCCCGTTTAAATTTTCGTAAGGCTCTTTTAGCATGACCCCTTTGCCATATGCTATTGCTTCCATGAGATGCAAACGTTTTCCTCCACCTAAATCTTTTGATTCTTTGCTGGTTACCTGTAGCCCTTCATTCTTTTTACGCCACTCGTCGGGAGGAGCGAGTAGAGTGCAAAGGGGGGGGGGGGGGCAAACCGAGCACCGCTCGTTCCTCTGTTCTATTCTCAGTACCGGAAATAAAACAAGAATATTTCCATAACAATAGATATCCCACAATCCTTAGCGTTGTATATATTACCGCCTTTCTTTGTATTGTGTGCACTTGTCTAACAACGTCTCTCAGTTAAGACAACTCTTTTGCTGTTTCGTGCACGCGTCATGGCCGAAGCTGAACCGCTTGCTCAACGACCCATAGACGTTCGTCCTCAAGAAGCTTTGAACGAAGCTCGAAGGGAAGTTCCTATCCAGAATGCTCCCGCTGTGGTTCCAGTTCAAATTCCTCCACCTGCTGTCGTCCCAGCCGCTGCTCCACCCGTACAGAATCCTGGCGCCCAAGTTGTTGCTCCGCCACTCGAGGTACTTAGTTTTGCCCTGCTTTCTTGTTTTGCTATTTAGTTTTCATCCTGTTCTGGTATTCAGTAGTTTTTTCATGTGCGCCGAGATACAACATGGTGAGACACGTGCGTGAGTGGCTCGGTCACCGCACCAGAATTTTGTGATAAAGAAATATGTACGTGAGTGGTTCGGCCACCGTACCAGAATTTTGAAGATGAAAGAATTTGTGCGTGAGTGGCTCGGCCACCGCACCAAAATTTTAAAATGAAAGAATATGTGCGTGAGTGGTTCGGCCACCGCACCAGAATTTTGAAATGAAAGAATATGTGCGTGAGTGGCTCGGCCACCGCACCAGAATTTTGAAGTGGAAAAATATGTGCGTAAGTGGCTCGGCCACCGCACCAGAATTTTGAAATGAAAGAATATGTGCGTGAGTGGTTCGGCCACCGCACCAGAATTTTGAAATGAAAGAATATGTGCATGAGTGGCTCGGCCACCGCACCAGAATTTTGAAATGAAAGAATATGTGCTTGAGTGGCTCGACCACCGCACCAGAGTTTTGAAAATGGAAGAATATGTGCGTGAGTGGTTGAAAATAGTTCGTGCGTAAGCTGTATGGCCTCCGCACCAGAGTTTTTTAAATCCAGGAAATGTTAAGAGTTTTAAAATGTCTTGTTTGTGCATAATTGGTTTTGTTAATCGCCAAAGTGTTTTACTGCTAAGTTATATGCTTGCTGATGGGCGTTTCAGCGTCCTCGTGGGATTTTTTATTTTCTTTGCCTTCGCTCGCTCGTCAATATGTCCAGCTTTGTGCGGTCTTTGTCTTAGTTTGCAGTATTTATACTGTATGTGTTTTGTTTTTGGTTTGGTTTGAGCTGGTATTTGTGCTGTTTAATAGCGTCATAACGGTGCGATTCTATCGTGTTTTGATTTTTGACACGGCTACGGCGCTAGTTTTTGCGATGGAATCTGTTTATATATTCCGGCTATACAGTGTTTTGATTTTCTGCCTTCTGTTTTCTATAGCAGTTTTCTTTACGTGTTGGAGAGCTTGTCGGAAAGTTCTTTCTTTATTTCCCAGTTGTGTTTTTGCCTTTTGCATTCCGATTTAATTTTTTCTCACCTCAACGGAAAGCTTTGCGGCGTCTAATTAAGGGTTGCTGTGGTTTTGTTTTGTGAGTAAACGTTTTGTTTCTTTTCCGCTCCGGCGGTGTTTTTTCAAATTCTTTGCACCCCTAATTAGTAGCGCTTTTTGCGTACTTCAATGGCATAGGGCTGCGCCTGGTATATATTTGTGCAACTTAATTAACTGGTGTTTTCCTATGGTGACCAGTGTTTTCTTTTTCTGTTGTTTACCTTTCAAGGCTCAGGCCAATTTGAGTGTTCAAGCACTTGAGGAAAGGCTTAAGAAGTTGGAAGGCAAAACTGAGACTGATTCTGTGGAACTGGCTTTACAGGCTCTGCACAGAACTCTAGATAAGTCGCGTTTTGACCCAGAGGATGCTGTTATGGATCTAGAGTCCTTGGTAAAGGTGGCAAAGATCAACAATCACGCCAAAGCGCGCGAATATGAGTGTGTTCTGGATGAGGTGCAAAAACACTCCAAGTCTTTAAACCAGAAGTCTCTGCGAGATTTGCTGGTCGCTCTTGTTGGTGACCCGATAAAGAGCAAGGTTCTCGAGAAGACCCATAAGCTCCTGAAACATACTACCCCGGAGAATAGGTCAACATCTTTCCCGAGCTGGAGGCGTTACAACAATCGCTTCACCTATCATCAAGGTGGTTCCCGTGACAACCGTGGCCGTGGTGGTTTCCAGGCAAGCCGTTCGGCTTCCCCGTTTGCCAATCGTCGCTTGCGTTCTTCCCCGTGTTATTTTTGCGGGTCAACTGAGCATTTCATTAAAGATTGCGCTGAGTTTCAGGATATGAAGTCTGCCAGGGCACGTAATAAGTCAGCGTAAATGTTGCGCACAATGTTTTCGCGCAGCTCAAACTATTGTATTTTTGTGCTTTCGGATGAATAAAGCCTTTTCTTTTCGTCCCTGTGTGTACGAGTATTATCTTTGTTTTTGTTTTCTACCTCCCTTTAGGTTTTCCGTTTTTTATCTGGTACCAGTTTGGGTTGAATGTGGCTTGAAACAGGAGTAAAACTCTCCTCCCGGTTTATCTGGGTCAGGCTGTCATTCCTCCTTTTCTGGTGGCCGTAGTATCCGTGGTTATTTCTTTCTTTTCTTTTTTTTTTTTTTTTTTTCCCGAAGTTTTCATTTTTCCCCGTTTTATGTTCTCTTTTGTAGAAGAAGCGAAGGATGCTTCCTTCTAGTTCCCCGTGTACCTTTGATCCGATGCCGTGCGTCCAAGTTTCGCACACAAGGGTCTCCCGTTGGGTAACCATGGATACGCGGCCACTTGATAGAGGAATGACAGCTCCCCGCTTTGACCGCGTTTTTGTTCAGGATATATGTGCTGGAAAATTTCTTCCTGATATCGCAAATTTGCCTCTTCGTGACCCAGACGTGTTCATAGCTGGTCAGCTTCATCAGTTTCCTGAGGTCTGGGAGCAAATCGCCGCCTTTAGCTCGTATGACAGAGCCGAAGAAGTTTTGGATTGGATAAAGTTTAAAGTTTCCCTCGCAAAATTTTTTAAACCTTTCAAAGGAAATTTTAAGGGTGTTTCTTATGACTCGGATATACCGCCATCCGTGGAGTTTGGAAACAATAAGTCCTGTGATGGTTTTCGTGACTTTATTGACAAAACTATTCTCGAGAGAGTCTGTAGCGGCGCGATCTCTGTTTGGGGACGAGTTGGTGCAGTAAAGCCTCCTCACTTGGTTCTTCCTTTGACCGTTGAACCAACCAAGCCACGTCTCTGCCACGACAACCGTTTCCTCAACCTGTGGATGATCGATCGTCCTTTTAAGTTGGATAACTTGTCACACTTACCCAGATATGTAGGAAAAGGCTCTTTCCAGACCACTTTAGACGACAAATCCGGGTACGACCACATTCTCCTTGATGAGCCTAGCCGCGCCTTCTTCGGGCTTCAGTGGAGAGGATGGTACTTTGTTTCTAATACTATTCCTTTTGGATGGAAGATTTCGGCTTATGTCTACCATTCCACTGGTTTGTTAGTTTCTCATTATCTCCGCTCAATCGGCGTGCCTTGTTCCTTATACATTGACGACAGACATAACGGTGAGTTACAGGCTAACAGTTTTCACGCTCTACAAGCCCCCACAGATTCTGAATTTCGCCTTAACGCAGCAAAAGCTGCTGTTTTCCTTGCTGTTTATACCCTAACATGTTTGGGTTATACCCTTGGAATTTAAAAGTGCGTTTTCCATCCACAAAAAAAGATCAGATACCTCGGTTTCATCTCTGACTCAGATTTACAGGCCTTTTATTTACCTGTTGACAAGCAGGAAAAATTTCTTGAGTTGGTAAACTCGATCCTTTCCGGTAACTCTGTTTCTGTTCACACCCTTCAGCGTCTCGCAGGGAAATGTATCTCTTTTCGTCTTGCGTTGCAGGATTCACGCCTCTTTACAAATGAGATCAACCTTGCTATCGGTAAAGGTATAAAATCTTCCAAGCTTATTCATATCACCCCACCCTTGAGAGCTGAAATTCAGCACTGGGCTGATCCATCCGTGGTTGCCAGGGTTGGAAATTGGCGCACTGAACGACATCATCAATTTGTTCTTTACTCAGATGCGTCACTATTCGCATGGGGAGGCGTTTTTCCCAAGGAGAGCCATGTCCCCATCTCTGATTATTGGCCTATTTCTATTGTTGATTCAGATATAAGCGTTAAAGAAACTAAGGCCCTTTCTAATACTCTTCTCTCCTTTGGGGATAAGCTTCGAGACGCGCGAGTGGATGCGTATGTCGACAATCAAGCCCTCGTTCGAGCATGACAGTCCCAGGCAGCCCGATCTAGTCCTTTCTCTGACGCGCTAAAGGAGTTATCTAACACTGTTTTGAGCCTTAATTTGCACCTTTCTGTTCTTTATGTCCCTTCTCGAGAGAACCCTGCTGACCATCCTTCTCGAAGGCTCTCCCCGGCAGATAGCAAATTAGCTCAGCACCTATGGCTTCGCCTTCAAAGTCATCCGTGTTTTGGTGGTTCAGACGGCCATTCCGTGGACCTTATGGCTCTTGACTCCAATGCCCAGTCTGACGGTGATGGGGCTATTTTGCCTCATTTTACTCCGTACCCAACTCCTCTCTCGTCAGGCGTAGATTTCTTTGGCCAGGATTATAGCCAATCTTTTTTAAAACCTCTCCTTCGCAATCCCTACATCTTCCCGCCTATTTTATTGGTTGGTCCAGTTCTGAATCACCTGCGTACCATTCAGTTGCCTTGCACTGTTGTGGTTCCTGACGTTCATCCAAGGCGTTATTGGTGGCCTATCCTTTCTCAGTCCGCCAGTTTTTCCCTCAAGCTTTCTTGTAAGGGTGAGTCGGGGGCAATTTTAATGCCTTCTAAGCATGGTTTTTCAGACACGTTTAAATTACCTTGGGATCTCTGGGCCTTCAGAGTTTGACTGTAAATTGGATTGTCTCTTTTTTGTCTGCGTACAAGACTTTATTTATATATCTACGTTCTTTTAAAACATTATGAGCTACCTAGTGACTTTTGTTTTGGAACAGTTTTTTCTGGACAATTTTAGTTACGTGCTGTAATCTTAGTCGATTTTGTTTGTAAAGATTTATTGTCTTAGGCGAATTATGGTGCACAAGGTATTTGTACTTTACTAAGTTCAAATTGTGAATATAATTAAAACACGACTTGTAATTTGACTGCTTCTTTTCTTTGTTTGTTCACTTTAGCCTTTGCCAGTGGTTCCAAAGCTTTTTACCCAATCGGTATCCTGCCCTTTGTGTTCATATCCTAACGATGCTTCGTTCCGTTTTTGCCAAAGTTGTGGTTATCAAAGAAAAGTTCTAGTGGATGTCCCTGCCTCAGGTTCAGGTCTTCCTCTAGATGTTATTACTCTCGACGATCGTTTATCGCAGATTGCTAGGTTTTCTGCTAGTTCCAGTTATGCCAAGCAGAAGTCTTCTCTTCAAAAGAGCTTGAGCTCTTTTTTGTCTTCCCTTCCTTTTCCGAAGGATGTCTCTACCGCCACTCCCCGTGAGCTTTGTCGCTTCCTCGTTTGGAAAGATCGCAAGGGAAAGACTAAGGTCCACAAATCTTCGTGCCAATTTTTCGGACGGAAAGGGTCGTTTTCGTGCCCTTGTCCAATGCGCCTCGCCTATGGGACAGTGGACTCCCTGATAGGAAAACTACGGGCTTTGTTCAACGAGTCAGGAAGGAGAGGGGAGTGGGACCCCAGGCTTCTCATTGGCAACCCAGCTACCGATATTTCTTTGAAACAATACTTAAAGGCTGTTACGGCGGAGCAACTTCAAGCCCAAGTTACCCCTAGCCAGGCTACTCCCGTTTTTGTTCATGATCTTGTGCGTCTAAGTCACATTTTGGATAAAAAGCTTTTGTCCGATAAACTTTCCTCAATCGAGATGTTTGTTCTCATTAGAGACCAAGCCTTTTTTAAAACTCTGTTTTTCAGTGGGGATAGAGCAGGTGATCTGGGGCGGGTTAAAACCCCTGAAATCCTCCGTTTCCCAGATGGCGATGGTCTTCTTTTCAACCACATCTGGGGAAAGACCCTCCGCGACGGTTCGTCCAACCTCTTTGGCTTACGCCGTAATAGGAATCCAGACATCTGTCCGATCAGAGCTATTGATCTCTATGTGGCCTTCGCTAAACGAATTGGAATCGACCTTACGGGCGGTTTTCTGTTCCGTTCTACGTCTTCAGATGGCACTGTTGTTGACAAACCTTTTTCCTCTTCGGCTGCGGATGCCCGCCTTAAATATTACTTGCGCGAGGGCGAATTTGGTGACACTGTTTCACTACACAGCTTCAGATCTGGCTGTGCCATCACCCTTGCCCTTTCGGGCTCAGAACTTCAGGATATAATGGGCCATATTGGCTGGCACAATCGTTCCACCGCAGCATATTACATGCAACTTTCAAAAGTTATGTCCGCTAGTTCTCCTTCTTCTGTCCTTACTGGACAGACAGTTAACATTGAAGATCCGGGCATTTTCTATGACCAATGCAATAACCTCAAGCGTTTCACTCCAGCTTTTCCACATTGACCTTTTTCTTTGGAGAATGGGAGAATAGTGTACCTTTAGACCGGTTTTCTTCGGATATTTGACTGTTTTAGCGGTCGAGCTGGTGGGTCTGGGGACCATTTTCACCCTTCCATATCTCATTGTTATATTCATGTGTATTGTAGGTAGTGAGAATATTTTACTATTCTCAGTACCGGAAATAAAACAAGAATATTTCCATAACAATAGATATCCCACAATCCTTAGCGTTGTATATATTACCGCCTTTCTTTGTATTGTGTGCACTTGTCTAACAACGTCTCTCAGTGACGACAACGACCCACCCACCACGCCCCTGGCCATGACGCGGTGCACTACCTTCAATGCATGTGAGTATACCGCTGTCCACTTCTGTGGACAGGGACCATTTTCACCCTTCCATATCTCATTGTTATATTCATGTGTATTGTAGGTAGTGAGAATATTTTACTATTTTTCTTGCGCGCCCCACAGGCAACCCAGCTACATAATCATAATCATGATCATTTAATTAAAACTTTGTTTATTTACCTGTGTTCCTGTGCCTTTATGAGTCGCTTTGGAAGTGATTTGAATAAGCGCGGAGACGATTTTACCTCGCCGGTTTCAAATGTTATTTTGTCTGGTGCGTCGTAAGCAGGACGCGACAATTACGTCTCAAGTTTCCATATCATCAACTATTAACTCTCCTCGAGAGTTGTTAGTTAATAATAATGGGAACTTGAGACGTAATTGTCGCGTCCTATGACGCGCCCTATAAGATAACATTTGAAACCGGCGAGGTAAACCGTCTCCGCTCTGATTCAAGTCCCTTCCAAAATGACTCATAAAGACATAAGGAACACGGGTAAATTACAATATTTTTATTAAATGATTACCATATAGCTAAATACAGCGTTTGGTTTCCCTGTGCGCGTTAGTCACCACTAGCGGGCCTGTGCACAGACTACAGAATAGCTGGCTTAAAATTCTTCAGATATTTACAGCTTGGGTGGTCACAATGCCAATCTCATAACCAAAGTCCTCAAGGTTCTTGGTCAGCGGGCGGTCGTCGGGAGACACTCTGGGGTAATGGAATTGTTACCGCAGGAATCCTGCGGTTAGTGGTTCTTAGTTTTGTTACAGTGAACAGCTCTGGAAACAGCCACACAAAAAAATCGTTTTTTCCCCCCATAATCGCAGAGCCACTCACAGCGACCACCCGCTGACCAAGAAGCCTGAGGACTCTAGCCCCTTCCCGATTATGCTAGCATTTTTTTGGCATTATTTGGTTAAACAAGCATTTTTTTTCACACTTTTTCCTGTAAAAAGAATTGCTAGCATTATTTAGCATTTTGCATAACTTTGATCTAGATTTCAGCAATCAAAAGATTTTAAATGCTAATTTTAGAATTCAAAAGCATTGTGATGATTTGCTTTTGTGATTGAGAGAATGATTTCTGTAACTGAAGTATGAACTGAGTGCATCTGAACTGACTCGAAAGAAGTCTGGACCTAGCTGGTCAGCACACTTTTTTCTGTAAAAAGAATTGCTAGCATTATTTAGCATTTTGCATAACTTTGATCTAGATTTCAGTACTCAAAAGATTTTAAATGCTAAATTTTAGAATTCAAAAGCATTGTGATGACTTGCTTTTGTGTTTGAGAGAATGATTTCTGTAACTGAAGTATGAACTGAGTGCATCTGAACTGACTCGAAAGAAGTCTGGACCTAGCTGGTCAGCGGTTAACTTTCAGAGGCCGTTTACGCGCTTGCTCAAACAAGATGGCGTCAGCCAGTGCCACGCCATCTTCTCGAAACTTGCAGCTCATAGAAGGAAATTCTGACGGAGAACATAGACCATTCCCTTCTCCTGCCTATATGGCTGCTGCTGAGTGAGGTGCGGGATTGCAGAAAATTAATTCAGAGTTTAAAAGAACGAGGCATATAACAAATGTGCTGTTTTGTTATTCTTTTGTTATCCAATGAGATGCAAATGAGTGTGAGGCGTTTTTCTGCAATCCCGCACCTTAGAGCTCGTTGGGCTTCAGCCGTGAAGCAAGTTCTCCTTGTCCAACCATCGTCTCCTACGGCAGAAAGAGTATTTTCGATACTGAGAGCGTACTTCAACGAGCAACAGAATTGTGTTCTTGTTGACTACCTCCAGGCCAGCGTCATGTCACAGTACAACAAGCAATAAGGGCTTCGAACATTAATTAACTGTTTAACATTGGACACGTTTTGGCTGTATAAGAAGTTTTATAAAAAACAATTAAACACTTTTCACTTTATTCAGTTGATGATAAGCACACATGTTGCCTGAGTTTTTACATTTTGAACAAA